>JAKSZT010054331.1:2774320-2897004 GCA_026826555.1 Tolypeutes matacus
GGTGGGCAACATGGGATTCCCAGTGGGTTCCGTGTAATATTTTAGGTAATCTAAGCACCTCTTAAAATATATGTATATATATATATATATATATATAACATTTTTGTAAGCAAATACACATATATGCATATATATTTATATATCATTTTGCAAATGTTTGTATGTATTGTGAGAATTTTGATTTTTACCCATAATAAAAAAAAAGAAAAAAAAAAAAAAACCCACAATGAGTTATCATTTCACAGCTATTACAATAGATAATATAAAAAAAAAAAAAAGAAAAAAATACAAGTGTTGGAGAGGTTATGGAAAAGGAGGAACACTCATTCACTGCTGGTGGGAATGCAAAATTTTGTAGACATTGTGGAAGACATTTTGGTGGTTCCTTGGGAGCTATGCATTGAATTTCTGTATGATCTTGTAATCCCACTATTAGGTACATACCCAGAAGCACTGAAGGAAGTGACACAAACTGACATTAACACCCAGGATGTTCATAGTGGCATTATTCACAATTTTGAACATATGTAAGCAACTGATGAATGGATAAATAAAATGTGGTATACAATATGATGGAATAGTAAGAAAGAATGAAGTCCTGGTGCATACCACAACATGGATGAAACTTGAGGACATTATGTTCAGTGAAATATGCCAGACGCAAAAGGACAAATTTTGTATTATTTCACTGATAGGAACTAGTTATAATAAGAAAGCTCATAGAGTTTGAATCTAAAATCTTTGTTACCTTGGGATAAACTAGGGTACAGAATGGGAAGATGATACTTCACTTGTGTAGAATTTCTAATTAGTTGATTGTAAATATTCAAAAATAAAAGAGGTGATGGTAGCAAATTCTTGCAAGTGTAATTGGAAGCACTGAATTATATTTGTGAATATGATTGAAAGGAGAAATTTTGGGTCCTGTATGTTACTAGTAGAAAAAGCTAGATGATAAACATGGGACTGTTTAACACACTGAACCCTGTTGTGGAGGATGACTGTGTTAATAGTACAAATACAGGAATGTTCTTTCATGAATTATAACAACTGTATGTCACTACTGCAAGGTGTAAAAATAGATTGGTATATGGGAAAATACATGCAAACTATGAACTATAGCTGAAAGTAATATTATATTATTCTTTTTTTGATTGTAACAAAGGTACCACACCAATGCTAAGAGTCAACAATAAGGGACTACGGGGAAAAGTTGTATTTTTTAAAAAGATTTATATTTTTCTTTATTTATTCCCCCCTGCCCCAGATGGTTCCATTTGTCTGCTCATTGTTTGCTTGCCTTCTCTGGGAGACATTGGGATTCTCATGTGAATCCGACACCTCCCACATGAGAGGGGAGCACCCAATACTCTGAGCCACATCCTCTCCCTGCAGGCTGTGGCATTTGCTGGCTTGTGGCATCTGTTCTTTGTGTTGGGGGCAGCATGTAGCTCATTCTGAAGTGAGGATGGCATCAAGCTCATTGTGGCAGGACAGCATCTGCTCATCTTCTTTTAGGAGGCAACAGGACCCAAACACAAGACCTCCTGTGTGGTAGATGGGCACCCAACTGGGTGAGCCACATTTACTTCCCAAAAGTTGTATTTTTATATGACTTTTATACACATTCTCTAAATGAAAGCAATTACAATAATTTTAAAAATTAACAAAAGGAAATGACAAGTGCAATTTTAAAAATATATTTTTGATTTGAATGATAGTGAATGATAGCAATGGAATAGAAATAAAACAAAACATTGAGAGAAGTTTAAAATTTTGTGATCATTCTAGAAAAAGATAAATGTACAAAGACAAACGACCTTCATTTCCAAGTCAAGAAATTAGGAAAAGAAGAACAAACTTATCCTCTGCTAAAAAAGAAGACAAAAATGAAAGAAAGTGTAGAAAAAAGTGATATAGAAAATTAAAATATAATTAACAGCGTAAAGGGTTTCAGAGAAAATCAAACAAATTCATCAACTTTTGTCTAGTTTTATCAATAAAAAGAGACTTAAAATTACCTGTATCAGGAATTAAATAAAGTTTATAACTGACAAATGGACTAGAGCTACTCAGACTTTGATGCTTAACACAAATTCAGTCTAAAATGAAGATACTGATAATTTCCAGTCAATGAAATAGGAGCTGTAAGATTCTCCAGACATCTGTTGCACAACAGAATATTTGAATAACTGTGAAAAACTGTCAGAATAATCTTTTTCAGAGCCCTAGAAAACAGGTAAAGATATGCAGTAATTGGGCAAGCTTCAATAAAGAAATACAACTTAAAAAATGGTAGGAGAAGCCTCTAGAGCCTTTACAGACCCCTTCCATACCCCTCTCATACACCCTATGGTCATTTGTTGCTGACTGGTACTCTTATTGTGGCTGTGTTCTGTGGGAAACAGAATGACCCTTAGGGGCACAATGAGTTGCTGCTATATAAGTTCCAATCTATGCTTTGGCAGCCTAAAGGACTGAACCATGACACTTGTCACTGACTCACACTCCCAGAGATTGCCCACCAGGCAGAAGCAGTTTGTACACAGGTGAGGATGTGTAAGCAGAGCCCTAAAATATAAGAAGCAAATATTGTCAGGTTTGAAGGGATAAACAGATGATTCTACAGTAATAATAGGAGGTTTCAATTAAACACTTTCAATAATGGATGGAACACCTAGAAAGAAGATGAAGAAAGAAATAGAATACTTGATCAATAAACTAATATAAAATGTTAATAAGGGGGAAAACTGCATGTGGGATATATGGGCACTCTCTACTTTCAGCATGATTTTTCTGTAAACCCACAAATGCTCTAGTTTAAAAAAAATAATACTAAATAATTGCTGATAATAAAATTTGAGGTTCAAATGAAATTTTACTTTTAGAAAAACTTGTATCTTCCACATGAGCTTGAGAGCTTCCCAATACTTAATTAGCTGTCTGATAGGACTGTTCATAAGTTTAATAAATATGGTTTATTTTAGTAACCTAAAATGAAATGTCATATTTGTAAGATCTCTATCAGCCTGTGAACCAATATTTTTCATATGAACACTACTTTCAGTAAAAAAAATCAGGCATGGGTAAAACTCACTCAAATTACTAAATAGATAATGCATTTAAATCTAAATAGATAACACAATAAAATATGAAAAGTTTGTTCAGTTTATTCTGTTTATTTCAGCTTCCACACTGGAACTATCCTTTAAGAAATCACCATTTGTTGATTTTGGGTAGATAATATTATTATTAAAGAGGAATATTAATGCTTATCTTAAAATCCTAATCAAATACTCCTTCCTTATTCTAACAATATTTATCTGTACACAGATATGAACATGTTTTGTTCATACTCTTCAAGCAAATGAATATATGTCAATGGAATGAATGAAAAAGCAGATATGAGAATTCAGCTATTTCCTAGTAAGTCAGGGTTAAAGACATTTTCAAAAGGATTAAATCATTTCTCTCTTTTCATTAATTTATTGTTTGGGAAAATGACATGTTTTTAAAATATATTAATGCATTAATGTATATGAATTATTATATTTTAAAACTTAAATATTTATTTAAAGATTTATCAGTTTTAATTCTTAATGTGTTAATTTTCTATGGATATAAGCCGCAAAATTATGTTATTAAAGATTTTCAATAGTTCTTTAGAGTGTAAAGTGTCCCTGGAACCAAGAAATCTGAGAACAGATGTTTTACTAAATTGTGTTCTGCAATATTTCTAAGAACTTAAGCTAATATATTTTTGCATGTACTTTAACTTTTCATTACCATCTTTTGGGTGCTATATTTCATAAAGTAATAATATGACTTTATTTTATGTCTGGTCATCATTATGTCTTATACTCATGTCCAGATGACAAATTTGCCCAGCACCTCCATGTTTTTATTCTGAATTATTCTTGCAGTGTCAGGGAGTTTTTGTAACCTCCATCAAGCAATGAAACCATTGCTGAGGGTTCCCAGCTCTGGGGAAGACCAAACTGTCCGGACCTAAGCCAAGGGGGATTCTGCTTTCATAGACTTAATTTATTCACTCTATTCACCAAAAGTTCCCTGCCACCTTTCTTAATTGTGTCAATATCACATAGGGGTATGTGGAGTCTTCTATTTTTGAACCTTCACTTCTAAGACTTTCTTTAGCACTCCTTATTCTGACACTCTCTAGATTGGCAGGTCTTAATAAGAAATTTCAGATGAAGACAAATGGGTTCTTTTCCTCTAACCTGTTTGTGGGGTTAGTAACTCACACTCTGAAGGGTACCTAACATTATTTCATATCCCATGTCTGAGAAACTCCTCAAAGCACTTTTGCCAAGAGTTCCCCTCTTGCCACAACCTCTTTTACTTGCTTTCTTTGTAAAACCCATTCTAAAATATATCCCATTTTCTTTAATTTATTAACTACTGGTCAATTTTTACATGTTTTTTGGTGGTGTTGAAATTTTAAAATAGTATAGTTCTCCTTCCTACTATAATGTTAATCCAAGACCATAGAAAATACAATTTTATTGGGGTTGCATGATTTATTGATATACTTTAATGTAAAAATTATGTCTATAATCTGACATAAAATTGAATATTTTTTTAATCACCAGTGACTATGAAACTTTTTGAAAACTTCTTTTTTGTGAACAAAAATTCTTTGAAAAAAATTTTGCTAAAAAGCTCAATTACAATTCATCTAACCTGAGCACTATAGACAAAGAATCCTTACCAATCAGGATTTGAAGGAAAACTTGTCTTTCTATAGGATGAAATGATTAATTCCCCAGGGTACCTGATAGTTATGATCAATATGTGTCCTTCCTAAAGAATACTCATGTTTATGAAAATCTAGAAGCACAATTGCTCCTATCATTACAGGTATATATGAATATTCCTGAGAAGCCATTCCTTGAATTTTGTTCAGAGAAGAATGAGGCAAAATCACAAATTGTGTAAAGTCTTTGTACCTGGGCAAAAATAATGTTCGTGTTACAGAAGATAAGCATGTTTCCACATTTCTCAGTTACATTTATGGGATTTAAGTCATGTGTTTATTTAAAATGACTAATGATGAAGTCACTGGCATAGCTGTGATGCCTCTCAAGAGTGTTAGCATACTTAATTATTTTTCCTCTGTATTATAAATTGATTCTAATAGTTTGAATATCTGATTCTAGTTTTGTTATAGTTGATTAGTTTTAAAAATGGTACCTGATGACATGTATATGATACTTAGACTGTATTACAAATACTGAAAATAAAATGATACAGAAGTTACCAAGATATTGAATTAGCACAAGCACTATGAATTAAATATTACTTGAAGTAGATTGTAATGTATAGCTAAGAAATTCAGAGGCAACAATGAGTTAACATAGCATTTCAAGGATATCAATCCTCATAAGCAAAATTTTTATTTGATATAACCATAGATAGGTTAAGCTATCCAGTGAAGTTTTTATTTATGAACAGCTTATATTCATTTGTAGGATATAAGGAACTAGATACTTTCTGTATAGATTTTTAATACATACTGTATTTCATGTATTTAAAAAGTGATGAGGGATAGGTACCCTACTCAGTTCTTCCCAGAGTTTACAGTTGTGATGTAAATAATTTACAAATATCCCTTATGTAATAAGGAGCAAGGATAAATCCCTGAAATCCTTCTCCTTCTTTTGCCCAAGGCCAGGTACTTAACCATCATGATGCATTCTGAACTACAAAGAGGTATGGTAACTGTAATATAGGAAAACCTGAGATTTTGTACAAACCAAGGAGAAAAATGCAATCAAAAAAGATGAACAAGAATAAGACTTTAAGGAGCAATAACAATGTGTGATTTTGATAAAGAATTTTTTTTTTAATCTGGAATTTTGATTATGTCCAAAAACTAATAATTAAATAGTATCACCTCAATCACAGAGAATTGTTGTTGATATTTAATAAAATTGCTCTGCTTAAAGACATTATGTTCTTCATATAACTTAGGATGATGGAAGACTAGTCATAATTGAAATGATTATTATAGAAAAGCAATTTACCAAAAGATATTGCAAGTCCTGGAAATTCATATGAATAAAATAAATGAAAGTAAAAAAAAAATCATAATAATTATTATAAATTATCTACATAAAATGCCCACCATTGTATACAATTTTGTAACTACAGATGAAATACATATAAAACTAGTAAAATATATATTTCTAGAGGGCTGTCAGCGCAGCGCAGCAGCAACAAGCAGCAGTGTTCACCGCGCTTTGGCGAGCCACAGAAGAGCACCAGGGAGCGTGGGGCAGGCAGAAGACCAAGCGCACGCGCAGAGCCCGGAACCCACCCCGTCCCAGGCATCTAAGCAGAGCCAGCAGCATGGAATACCAGCGCCTGTGCTGTGAGGTGGAGGCAGTCCGGCGGGCATACCGAGATACCAATGTCCTCAACAACCGAGTGCTGCAGGCCACGCATGCTCAAGGCCGAGGAGGACCTGCGCGCCCTCCCTCTCCTACTTCAAGTGCGTGCAAGAGGAGGTCTTGCTGTCCATGCGCAAGATTGGGGCCACCTGGATACCTGTGTTCTGGGAAGAGCAGAAATGCAAGGAGGAGGTCTTCCCCTTGGCCATAAACTATCTGGACTGCTTCCTGTCACTGGAGCCTGTGAAAAAGAGCCGCCTGCAGCTGCTGGGGGCCACCTGCATGTTTGTGGCTTCCAAGATGAAGGGAACCATTCCCCTGGTTGCAGAGAAGCTGGGCATTTACACTGACAACTCCATTCGGTTTGATGAGCTGCTGCAAATGGAGCTGCTTCTGGTGAACAAACTCAAGTGGAACCAGGCTGCCAGGACCCCGCACGATTTCTTTGAACACTTCCTCTCCAAAATGCCAGTGGCCGAGGAGAACAAACAGATCATTCCCAAACATGCCCAGATGTTCCTCGCTCTGTGTGCCAAAGACATGAAGTTCATTTCCAATCTGTCCTCCATGGTGGCCACAGGCATCTAGGGGGCCACAGTACAGGGCCTGCACTTGGGAAATGACAGTGGCTCCCTCCCCTACCACCATCTCACTAGATTCCTCTCCAAAGCATGTTTCCAACAGTAAACAAAACGTGGAAAGTCTAGAATAAAATTGGAAGTCTCCCCCCACAAAAAGAAATTTCTAACCTTTTTTACTTACTACTCTTCCATTCTGTTTTCTACATATGAAATTAAATTGTTCTGAAACGATACCCTTTAAGGAAATTCCTTTGTGTATTGAAAGTATTGTTAAGAAGAACACAGCAATTCTCTATGTTTTAGTATGTTTCAAGAAAAACATAAGTAAAATAGTTGTGGTTACAATAGTTATTTTCAATAAGGAAATTTCCTTTAAATCTAGAAAAGCATGTAGGTAAGATACATGGACAGAAATTTAGGTGTTCATGAAATATTGCAATTAATGACTGGTGGAAGAAAGCATGCTTTGAAGAGTAATATCAGGTGTGATGCTTTCCTTAGATACTGTGTGCAGGTGATAGTGTAAACTGGACAGAGAGCAAGAGAACTTTGGTACACACTGCAACAGGAATATGGAATCAATTAGATTCTAATAGAATAAAACATTTAATGGATGATGCTATAAAAAAGGTGAGCAAGGGCTCAAACTCTGTGTTATAGAACAACTGAAATGAAAGAGTGGTGACACCTAATCCATCTGGTCACCACATTAAAACTATTCTGAGAAAAACTTCAAAAACCTTCATTAAATGTGTTACAAAAACTGAGTTTAAGTAAGCTGGCCTAAGACTGGGAGATATAAGCACACCTCCTAGTCACCTGGTTTATGAAAAAATAGCTGAGAAGTGTTCAAGAAAATGGGCTGAGGAAGATGATCTCCTACAGAGTATTTCTGAGTTGACTATTTGATAATGAAGGAAATGAGAAAATAATCCCTGAATATGTCCAAGCCAAAATTGAAAAGATATTTTACTGAAATAGTGTACATATGACTCAATAATTCAAAGATTTATTGGCCTCATTTTACATCTTTTAATGTACTTAGATTATCTGAACCTATGGGAGTCAAAATTAACATATATTAGTAAAGAAAGTGAAAAAGGAAATAAGAAAATTCATCGCTTTGAAAATACTTGTGTTCCTTTCCTTTAAACTGTATCCTCATAAGATAACGCATTTTGATACCAAAGGTGACATTTTATTTGAGAGTAATATGGATTATCTGCACTTAGCTTTGAGAATATTCTTATCATTTTGTACTTTCATCACAGGGAGATGGAAGCATATTAGAAAACCTGGGCAATCTCACTATTCTCACAGAATTCCTCCTCATGGATAGCTCAAACTCTTGAGAGCTCCACGTCCTGCGAGGTCTGATGTTCCTAATGATGTATCTGGGAACCCTCACTGGGAATTTTCTGTTACTGTCACTGTAATGGACCCACATCTGCATTCTCCAATGTACCTTTTTATGGGCAATTTATCCCACATAGACTTTTGCTGCATTTCAGTTACTGTACCAAAAATGAATGTCCCAGAATGCCTCATGTTACACCCATTCTTTGCTCTCTCACCCCATAGAAACTCTGGTGACATTATATCAATGATAAAAGTTCTTCCATTTCTAGAATAATAATAAATCTACTTTAGTCCATAGTTGAATTCCTCCCTTATATTTGTTCATTCCTCAGTCTTCAGGATTTTGGGATCATGATGCCAACTCTGTTTCTGATTGAGAGAGGGCTTAGTTCTCATGGGGCAGATGGATGGAAATGGCTTGCTTGCAGTTGGGATACTCTCTGTTTTGGGGGATAAGCATTGTCTATCATCCTTCTTTAATTGTCCTATGTCAATCCAATAAACTAGAGAGTAGGTGTTGCAACTCTGCTGAGATTCAGGACTCACCCAGCATATGAACAGACTGAAGATTTACGTTTCTGGGACATATATTTAATGAATATAGTGCTAATTATAGTTTCAAATAAAAGGGGCAGAACAACCATATGTAGGGAAATTGTAAATGAGTCTAACTATGTTACATTGGGGAGTGTATATTTCAAAGTAAGACCAACTGATAGGGTGCCAATTTCCTGAGATTGTTTGCCCTGCCTATAGTGTCTAGATATCTCTACAGTCCTCAGGAGCCCCCTGCTTGGGCCACTGTTTAATGTGGCAGTCAGTGAGATCCTGCTGAGATGTGCATAAGTGTAACCTCTGAAATGACCTCCTGACTCAAACTCATTTGTATTTAATAGTTCCCCCTTTTGTTTAAGGTGTTTTTCCAAATACATCAGTAGTTGGCACTTGGTTATAATCCTTCAGGGTCAGGGAACCTCATCCTCAGGAGTCAAGTCCCATGCTGGGGGAATGGTTGTGCATTTATTTGCTGAGTTTGACAGAGAAAGTCCACATTTCAGCAACAAAGAGGTTTTCAGGGAGTAATTCTTAGGCAATATATAATAATAGGCTAAATTTCACAAGAACAGGGTTCATAAGTACAACCATCACTATCAAGGGCCTGGCGCAATGATCTTTCCTCCTTATTTAAATATCTGACTCCTTCATTTCCAACATTAGTAATTTACATATGATGCCTCTTTATCCTTTTCAGTGGACATTTATATCATTAGTGTGAGACTTTCCTTATATTCTATTTTATGCATTTAATAGTGTACATTTCCCATTAGGCACTGATTTACATATATGACAGAAATTTTAATACATTTTCTTTTCAGTTCTGTTCATTCTAAATATTTTCTAATTTCCCTTGATACTTCCTCTTTGAAGCATTTATTGTTTAGAAATTTGTTGCTTAATTCTCTTGTATCTGGATATTTTATTTTTTCTCTCTGTTATTCATATGTTGTTGCTTCCATTTTGGTACAGGAATACACATTGTATGATTTGATTGTTTTATATTTGTGAAGTTTTATTTTGTTAGAAAGAAACAATCTTTCAATGTGATGAATGTTCCTTTCTCACTTAAAAATAATTATTACAAAATTGATGGATGGAATGGTTGATAAATGTTAATGGTTCTATATTGTTGATAGTTGTGGAAGTTTCACACTGTATGTACACCAGAAGATCATGTTCTTACAGCTATTCCATTCCTGTGGATGGAGACCTATTGTAGATGTGTCCTCTTGATCAGGCTACTTCATTCTAGCATGGCCAGAGTGGGTGGGCCTTAATCTTATGACTGGAGTCCTTTATAAATGAGATGAGTGTGGACAGAAATACACAGAAGTTGGGGGTTAAATCCAGAGAAAGACAGAAGCTGTAACATGAAACTTGGAAGAGAAAGGAGAGAACAGCAGATGATGCAATGTGCCTTGCCAGGATCACCAACAGCTGGTATTCGCGGAGAAAGCATCAACTGATTATGCCTTGATTTGGACATTTGAAGGGCCTCAGAACTTTAAGCTTGTAAGCAAATGAATCACCATTATAAAAGCCAACCTATTTCTGGTATATTGCAAACTAAAACAGTAGTTTACAGTATAATAATTCTATTTATTACTAAGAGAGAAGTGATAAATTCCCCAAGTATAATTGATTTGTTGATTCTGCCTTTCAGTTCTGTAGGTGATTGTTTTATGTATTCTGAAGTCTTTATTATATATAAACATATGTAGGATTGTTAAACTTTCATGGTTATTTAACCTTTTCAAGCTTATGTATTATGTCACTTTTTCTGTGGTGGTTTTCCTTATTTTAATGTTTAATTTGCCAGATATTGATAGAGTCCCACCTTAGTGTTTTCATGATATATATTTCAACTTCAGTACACTATTTAGATGGGTCATTTTAAGTTGATTTTGACAGTCTGTGTTTTAATTGGTCTAAAATATCACGTAGTCATTATTGGAATGTTTGATTTTAAGAAACCATCTTGTTATTTGTTTTAAGGTATTTTTTCCACTGGTATTTACTAGTGATTCCTAATACATTCCTTCTTTTTCCATATTTGAACCTCTTCTAATACTGTATTTTCCTGTCTATTATTTTGCTGATAATATATTTGGTATATATTTTGCATAATTTTGTAAGTTGTTCTAAGGATTATTACTGTCTACAATTTTATTTCTATATTTAAAATGCAACAAACTCAGTGAATTAAGAGATAACATATTGTTATATTACAATTTTATGGGTCAAAAGTATAAGCATGGGTTCATAAGGGTGCACACTGTAAGCTCCCAGAGCAAGGCAGATTGGGGACGGGGTCCTGCCTGGGGGTCTGTGCTGTGCACGCGTGGAGTGAGAGGCTTGGGACATCTATCTGCGCAGATCGGCGGCGTGGACCGAACGGTGGAGATTTGTGAGTTTTGAGGCTGCCGGTGGAAGTTGGCACAGGTGGCTGAGCCCCGCGGTTAGGGGAAAAAAAAATAAAACGGCCATTTTGAGCCATGGGCGGGGCGAAAAAGTTTTATTTTCTGGGGATCTGGCTGCCTGGCGCCCCTTGGAACTTGTGTGAACAGAGCAAATGAACTAATTAGCACCCAGTGAACCGGAGGGGGGATTTTGGTCGGGCAATGCAGCTGATTTCCCTAGCCACCCAGGGATAAGACCTGGGCCGCTGCGGAGCCAGGAGGAAGGGACACTTCCCTAAAAAGGGAGGGTTCGGTTGGAAGACAGGGAAGGGTATTTTATATTTTTAGACATCGATCTGGCTGCCTGCACCGCCCCATAGCTTTGGGGAGCAGATAAGCCGACCTGAAGCAGCATCAGGCTGAGAGCAGACGCGAATCTGCACTCAAATTGATTTACTGAGCAGCCTGGTGACACTGAAGCTCAGCGCCAGAAGGGGCGGAATCCGCCATCTTTAGCACTCCTCACTGACTAACATAAGAGCTTCAGCTAATCTGGGAAGTCCGGAAAGTGGGACGTGCTTGATTAATTTCCACAGGCCCAGCTAGGGTCCCTTCCGTAAGGGGGTTGGCCTACAGGAGGAATTATTTTGGGTCCTGTATTTGGCTAAAAAAAAAAAAAAAAAAACGTGAGTTCACCTCAACAAATGAAAAATAAATTCTTTTTAATTTGGTTTAATAGCTAAAAGCTGCTTCAGGACCTGCATATAGAACCCTGTGGGGAAATTCATTGATAAACACAAGTAGGCAGGAAGGATCCACGTGGACCCAGGGGAATCATTGACCCCCCTTAGCTCTGTTTGACTGCTTGCCTGTGTGGATCTTTGCTTTCTCTCTGTTACTTTCTGGTCTATTGCAATTATTCTCGTATTCCTCCCCCCTTTCTTTTTCCTTCTATTTTTTTTTTTTAAATAGGTGCTGCCAGCTGCTTGCTTCTTTGCTGGGCTTCTTATTCAGTAATTTCCCACTCGCTGTATATATTGATTCTGTATTACAACCTATCGCTTATCCTTCCTGCATCTTTCTGCCTTCTGTTTTCTGTTGTGGCTCTTAGAGACAACATTTTTTCATAGGCCCACAACTTAAGGGTGTCAATTTCTATGCCATTTATTTTGTTTTTTCTTCTTCTTTTTTCTTTTTTTTATTAGTATTAACTTTTTCCTTTCAGACTTTTCTCTACTATTTCTCTCCCTCCTCATAATTCTAGCCTTCTAAATCACTATATATATATATATTCCTCCATTTGTTTTCCCAGTCCATTGTAGGAACTCCAAATTTTTTCCTAGTACTCTACACTGCACACTCAAGTTAAATATTCATCTCATTAAGTCTCATTTTGCCCCTCTTCTAACATTTATCAATATTTATATTATCCTTCTGCCTTCCTTACATCTTTTGATTCCTCTGGCCCTAACCTTTTGCCTTCAAGGGAACATAGAAAGAAACAAGGAAATAAAATAAGAAGAAAAACTGCCAAAGAGAAAACTTAACTCACAGGCAGAACCAACAGCTAAATAAAATTCTAGATCATAGAGAAAAGCTAATCAACTGAACAAACCCATCAAGATAATATGATGACCAAAGGGCAACAGAAAAATACAAATGACTCTGAGAAACTGGAAAACATGGACTAGTCCAGTGCACAAAATAAAAACCAGGAAGCAATGCAGTACATCGAACAACTAATCAAAGCTATCCAAACAAATATCATGGACCAACTTAAAGAACTGCAGGAAGAGATTAAGGATATAAAGAAGACACTGGGAGAACATACTAAAGAAATAGCTAACACACCTAAAAAGGTAATGGATATGATGGCGAACAAAGACACAAGTCAAGAAATGAAAAAGATGCTGGACTCACATGGCAGCAGAATTGAACAGGCAGTGGAAAGAATTAGTGATATGGAAGACAATACAGTTGAAATCAAAGAGATTGTAGAAAAGATAGACAAAAAGATAGAAAAAATCCAGTATGGTCTCAGGGAATTAACCGATAATGCAATACGCACAAATATACGCATTTTGGGCATCCCAGAAGGAGAAGAGAAGGGAAAAGGAACAGAAGCAGTGTTGAAGGAAGTTATGGCTGAAAACTTCCCAACTCTATTGAGAGAGATGGATGTGCAGATCCAGGAATCACAGCGCACCACAAATAGTATAAATCCCAACAGGCCAACTCCAAGACATATACTTATCAAATTGTCCAATGATCAAGACAAAGAGAAAATACTCAAGGCAGCAAGAGGAAAGAGAACCATCACATACAAGGGAAGCACAATAAGATTAAGTGCTGATTTCTCAGCTGAAACCATGGAGGCAAGAAGACAGTGGTATGACATAGTCAAAACACTAAAAGAAAAAACTTCCAGCCACGAATTCTCTATCCAGCAAAATTGGCATTCAAAAATGATGGAGATTTCAAAATATTCACAGATAAACAGCAATTAAGAGAGTATGTCAAGAAGAAACCAGCACTTCAAAAAATACTAAAGGAATCTCTACAAGTTGAAAGGAAAAAACAAAGGAGAGAGAGTTGGAGGAGAGTTTAAAAACAACTGAAAACTTAAAAAGAGAAACAAAACAACATATGACATACATTAACCCAATGAAAAAATGACTGAAGTAAGAAATTCGTTACGAGTAATAACACTGAATGTTAATGGATTAAAATCACCAATAAAAAGACACAGATTGGCAGAATGGATAAGAAAATATGATCCATCTATATGCTGTCTACAAGAAACCCACCATTGGCCCAGGGATTCAAGGAGGCTGAAAGTGAATGGCTGGAAAACCATTTTACAAGCTAACAATAGCCAAAAAAGGGCAGAAGTAGCTATTCTAATATCAGACAAAATAGACTTTAAATGCAAAACTACTGTAAGAGACAAAGATGGACACTACATATTAGTAAAAGGAGTAATATCTCAAGAAAAGAGAACAATCATCAACATTTATGCACCTAATCGAGGTGCCTCAAAATACGTGCGGCAAACTCTGGAAAAACTAAGAGGAGAAATAAATTCCTCTACAATTATAGCAGGGGACTTCAACACACCACTATCATCATTAGACAGAACATCTAGGCAGAAAATTAATAAAGAAATTAAGGCACTCAACTATACATTAGAAGATTTGGACTTAATAGACATATACAAAACACTACACTTGAATACAGCGGGATTTACATTCTTCTCCAGTGCACTTGGAACATACTACAAAATAGACCACATGCTAGGCCACAAAACAACATTCAATGAATTCAGAAAGATTGAGATTATACAAAGTAATTTCTCTGACCACAACGGAATGAAGTTGGAAATCAATAAGGGCCAGAGAAACAGGTTAGGCACAAGGATATGGAAGTTAAGCAACACACTCTTAGAAAAACAGTGGGTCAAAGAGGAAATTTCAAAAGAAATCAGTAACTACCTTGAAACTAATGAAAACAACAACACAACATATCAAAACCTATGGGATGCAGCGAAAGCAGCCCTGAGAGGGAAGTTCATAGCCATAAATTCATATATTAAAAAAGAAGAAAGAGCTAAAATTGAAGACCTAACTGCACACTTGGAGGAATTGGAAAAACAACAACAAACTAAACCTAAAGGAAGTAGACAACAGGAAATAACCAAGATTAGAGCAGAACTAAATGAAATAGAGAATAAGAAAGCACTGGAAACAATAAACAAAACCAAAAGCTGGTTCTTCGAGAATATCAACAAAATTGACAAACCCTTAGCCAGACTAACAAAGAAAAAGAGAGAACAGATGCAAATACATAAAATAAGGAATGAGCAAGGTGATATCACTACTGACCCCACAGAAATAAAGAGTATGACAAGAGGATACTTTGAAAAATTATATGCCAACAAGAATGACAATTTAGAGGAAATGGACAAGTTTCTAGAAACCCACAAACAGCTGACATTGATGAAAGAAGAAATAGATGAACTCAACATCCCAATTACAAGTAAAGAGATAGACTCAGTCATTAAAAACCTCCCAACTAAGAAGAGTCCAAGACCAGATGGCTTCACAGCTGAATTCTACCAAACATTCTGGAAAGAGCTAACACCAATTCTACTTAAGCTCTTCCAAAAAATAGCAGTAGAAGGAATATTACTTAACTCATTCTATGATGCCAACATTACCCTAATACCAAAACCAAATAAAGATAACACAAGAAAGGAAAATTACAGACCAATTTCTCTAATGAACCTAGTTGCTAAAATCCTTAACAAAATACTTGCTAATCGCATTCAACAACATATCAAAAGGATTATACACCATGACCAAGTGGGTTTCATCCCAGGTATGCAAGGATGGTTCAATATAAGAAAATCAATCAATGTAATACACCACATAAACAAACTGAAAGAAAAAAATCACATGATCATCTCTATAGATGCCGAAAAAGCATTCAACAAAATACAGCACTGTTTCCTCATAAAAACACTACAAAAGATAGGAATAGATGGAAACTTTCTGAAAATGATAAAAAACCCAAAGCTAACATAATTTTCAACGGTGAAATCCTAAAAGCCTCCCCTCTGAGATCGGGAACAAGCCAAGGATGCCCACTATCACCACTCCTATTTAATATTATCTTAGAAGTACTTGCACGAGCACTGAGACAAGTAAAGGACAGAAAAGGCATCCAGATTGGAAAAGAAGAAGTAAAAATTTCATTATTTGCAGATGACATGATCCTATACATAGAAAGCCCTGAGACATCGACAACAAGGCTTCTAGAACTTATAAAGGAGTTCAGTAATGTTGCAGGCTGTAAGATCAAAGCTCAAAAATCAGTAGCATTTCTGTACACCAATAACCAGCAAACTGAGGAGGAAATCAGGAAAAAAAATATCATTTACAATAGTAAACAAAAGAATCAAATACCTAGGAATAAATTTAACTAAAGACGTAAAGGACTTATATACAGAAAACTACACAACACTGTTAAAGGAAATCAAAGAATACTGAAATAAATGGAAAAATATTCCCTGTTCATGGATGGGAAGACAAAACTTCATCAAGATGTCTATCCTACCCAAACTAATCTACAGATTTAATGCAATCCCAATAAAAGTCAACACTATATTTTTTAAGGAACTGGAAAAACTAACCACAAGATATATTTGGAGAGGCAAGAGGCCCCGAATTGCCAAAGGTATATTGAAAAAGAAAAATGAAGTTGGAGGTATCACATTACCTGACTTTAAAACATACTACAAAGCTACAGTGACCAAAACTGCGTGGTATTGGCACAAGGATAGACCTACTGACCAATGGAACCGGATTGAGAGTTCTGAAATATATCCTCGCATATACAGTCATCTGATATTTGACAAGGCCACGAAACCCACTCTGTTGGGAGAGAGTGGCCTCTTTAACAAGTGGTGCTTGGAGAACTGGATATCCATATCCAAAAGAATGAGAGAAGAATATCATCTCACACCTTATACAAAAATCAACTCAAGATGGAACAAAGATCTAAATATAAGAGCCAAAACCATAAAAATCTTGGAAGATAATGTAGGGAAGCATCTACAGGACCTTGTAATAGGAAATGGTTTCATGAACTTCACAGCCAAAGCACGAGCAGCAAGAGAAAAAAATGATAAATGGGATCTCCTCAAAATTAAAAACTTCTGCACCTCTAAGGATGTTATTAAGAAAATAAAAAGGCAACCTATCCAATGGGAAAAAATATTCGGCAACCATATATCTGAAAGGAGCCAAATATCATGCATATATAAAGAAATCCTTCACTTCAAAAATAAAAGGACAAACAACCCATATAAAAAATGGGCAAGTGACCTGAAAAGACACTTCTCCAAGGAAGAAATACAAATGGCTAAAAAGCACATGAAAAAATGCTCAACATCACTTGCTATCAGGGAAATGCAAATCAAAACTACAATGAGATACCATCTTACACCCATCAGAATGGCAGCTATTACAAAAGCAGGAGACACTAAATGTTGGAGAGGATGTGGAGGAATAGGAACCCTCATCCACTGCTGGTGGGACTGTGCTATGTTCCAGTCACTGTGGAGGACAGTTTGGCGGTTCCTCAGAAAACTAGCAATAGATCTTCCGTATGATCCAGCAATTCCACTGCTGGGTATATACCCAGAAGAACTGAAAACAAAAATACAAACAGATATATGCACACCAATGTTCATAGCGGCATTGTTCACCATTGCCAAAAGTTGGAATGAGCCCCGGTGCCCATCAACAGATGAATGGATAAGCAAAATGTGGTACATACATACAATGGAATATTACTCAGCTGTAAGAAGGAACAAAGTGCTAACACATGGAATAACGTGGATGAATCTTGAAGACTTCATGTTGACTGAAGCAAGCCAGGCACCGAAGGTTGAACAGTATATGACCTCTCTGATCTGAACTGAGGAAAGTGAGCAGTCTCTGAGAACCATTGTCTGAAAGATAGGTTAAAAAAGGAGAGTAAGAGAAGAGCAGGCTTTGAGCCATCACCCATATGGACATAATCTATGGTAAAGGGATAGAGTGTGGTTGCATGTTGGGGGATGGGGCAGATGAGTGGTGGTGTTCCTGGGTTTGGAGGTGCAGCACTGGGGGGTGGGTGGATTAGGAAGTGCTGGTTCGAATCCCCAGGACATGTAACTGTGAATCTTGACATTCCATGGGTTGGGAGAGGGGGGTATCATGGACCCTGGGGGCCTGGAGAGAAGAGAACATTCAAGATCTAGTGGGTTGTTTGGTGGTCATGGGGAAGGTTTTTCATTACCTTACAGTAATGGACACAGGACATGGTAAATATCATCAAAATTATTAAACTGTATCATCTAAATTGTAAACTATACTGTAAATCATTGACAATGTTTAGTTGCTATATTTTGCTATCTGCATAACAGTTATAACAATGCAAACAACCAAAAAAAAAAAAAAAGGGGCGGATTTAATATGGGGTGGGGAAGGGGGGTGGTTTGGTATCTGGGAGTCTCCGGCACTCCGTGTGTGACTTTGCTGTGACCTAAACTTCTTTGAAAATTAAATGAAAAATTGGGAGACAATGGGGATTGAGAGGAGGAAGGTGTCATGGCACACCAGACATCCGATAACACAGTGATAAATGGAAGGAGAAAAGGGCAAAAAGAAAAGAGAAAGGAAAAAAAAGAATATATATATATATTTAAAGGCAATTCCTTTGCTTTTTTGCCCATTTTTGAATGTCCCAATCCACTAATTATATTTTATTTTGTTTTGTTCTTTGTTTGATTATTTGTTTTTTTTTCCTTCTCTCTCTCTCTTTTTTTTTCCCCTGAGTTTCCTTATGTTTGTCTCTTGCATGTATGCTTATCACACTTGTTTCTTTTATCTAGTAAGTGTATTTGATTATTTTATGGACTAAATGTTCATGGAGGATTTGGATCACAGAAGGGTTACAATGGGTACTGCGGGGGATTACTGGGGGGGGGGGTTCGTGGGGATTGGTTCATCCGAATATACATGAAAGATATACAAAATCATTCAAAGCATCGGGGATGGGGCATGGTCATGATGGGTGGATAATCAATCACACAATAAATGAGGGAATCTGAATTCCTAGCCTGGAGAGCTCTGTCACAGTCTCCAAGGGAGCAACAATATTCCTCTGAGTGTAGGAACAGTGCCCGTCAAAATAGGACAACCCACTGATGTTTTTTTTTTTCTTTTTTTTATTGATGACTACCCTTGTGAGTCTTTGCTCTTGTAAATGAGACTTAGCCTGCAGTTGTGGGATGCTTAAGGGTTGCCACCTGAGAGCCTCCTTGTTGCTCAAATGTGGCCTCTCTCTAAGCCAAACTCAGCATATGATTGCATTACCTTCCCCCCAAAGTGGGAAATGACTCCTGGGGATGAGCCTCACTGGCAACGAGGGATTAATACCAAGTGCCAACTGGCAGCGTTGCACAATGGCAGTATCGTAGCCAATGAGGTTTATCCGAGGCACGATTATTGCTAACTGAAAACTTTTCCCAAGTGCCAACTGGCAACACAACTGGAAAAAGCCCTTGAATAAAAGGGGGAAATGGTAAAGACAAATGAGTTCAAGTGGCTAAGAGACTTCAAAGAGAGTCAGGAGGTCATCCTAGGGTAACTCTTACGCACACCCCAGTAGGAGCTCATAGAACATCTATGTGCCTATCACCCCACTCAGTGGGGTTCCTGAGAGCTCCGGAGACAGCCTGGTCCTATATAAGGGGGGATAGCCCCAGAGACTGATGCTGTATCAGTGGGTTCTATTTTGGAATCTGTGCTCCTGAGAATGACAGAATTAGACTCAAATAAGTCCTCCCTGCACATGGTTCACCAGTCCCTTCTATTCAAAACCTGTGTGCGATGCTGGAATTTTTAGGTATACTTCCAGAGACTGGAGCCTCCCGCCTACCCATGTGCCAAGTGTGCATGAAATCTAGGTGGAGCTGCAACTCCTACCCTACAGCTCAATGGACTCATCCAATTCACCTGGTGAGGAGACAACGATGGGAAATGGCCATCCCAGGGAATGGAGAGGGCCTGCATCTGCAGGCAGGATCATCCCACCCACCATATCCATGGGATATAAGCCCTCTCTCACTTGGAGTTGGAGTGGACATCACCATCCCAGTCCCCTCAGGATTGTGGGAAGAACTATGGACTAGAGTGGACTTGATGGTGTTCTCTTGTTCACATATGGTGATTCTAGCAATGCAAGAAATTATAACAATGAGGGGGAGCCAGTGGCCACTTGACACTTTTGGGGTAGGTAGGGGATGAGCAGTTGAAATACAGGGGCTTCTTTGGGAGTTGGAGGTTGTCCTGAGTACTGTTGTGGCAACGGATGTAGGCCATTTTAAATCAGCACACACCACTCAGAACTGAGTGGGAGAGAGTTTGGTCTACAGTGTGAACTGTGGTCTATGGTTGGTGGCAAGGCTCCAGGATGTGTAAGTTCATTGAGGGTGGTGGGCCACACTGTGGGAGATGTTTGTGTGGGATGTGGTGGGAGGTGTGGGAGGTGGGCAACATGGGAATCCCAGTGGTTTCCGTGTAATATTTTAGGTAATCTAAGCACCTCTTAAAATATATATATACAACATTTTTGTAAGCAAATACACATATATGCATATATATTTATATATCATTTTGCAAATGTTTGTATGTATTGTGAAAGTTTTGATTTTTACCCATAAAAAAAAAAAGGATATTACTTAAAAAAAAATAAGACTATAATAAAAAATAGTATAAGCATGATGTGGCTGAATTTTATGTTCATAATTTCAGAAGACAAAAATCAAGGTATCTGAAGGATAATGTTTCATGCTGAAAATTCTAGGAAATATCTAATGCAAAGTTTATACAAGTTGTTGGCAGAATCCAGTTCCTTACAGATTTAGGCTGCAGTCTTAATTTCCTTTCAGGTTGTCAGTCAAGCTCTATATCTTCTCCTTAAAGTCACTTGCATTCTTTCTCACATGGCCACCTGTATCATCAAAACCAGCAACATTATGTTGAGTCTTTCTCACATTTCACATCTTTTTTACTTCCGCTTCTTCCACCAGCCAGAGAAAGCACTCTGCACTTATGGGCTCATGTTATTACATGGAAGGTACCAGATATTCAAAATGATATTCCTATTTTAAGGTCAGCTGTGTCATATAGCATAATTAAAAGGGGTTATATCTCAACATGTTAACACAATCTGGAGGTTTATGCATAAATCTATGGTGGAGCATTTATAGAATTTTGGTACCACAACTATATACATTAATTCTCACAATCAACTTAGAATCAGTATTTTACAATTTTAAGGAGAATGCAGAAATTTGACCAACACGATGTCAATTTACTATTCCCTCTCTCTGTTTTAGTTGCTCTAAGCTATTACAAACCCCATTAGACAATTTTCTATTTTTGTTTTTTAATATCCAAAATTAAAAAAAAACTCAAGGAAGAATAATTTATTACATTTACACAGATGTAACATTTTTTCCTTCATTGCTGATATCACAAAATTTCTTTTTGGTATCATTTTCCTTCTGTGGGCCAAAATTCTTTGAGCCATTATTTTACAATGAGTGTGCTGGCAATAAATTCCCTTTGTTTTTCTTTATCTGCAAATAACTGTACTTTGCTTGCATTCCTATATTAGGGTGCTCCAGAACAATAGAATCAGCAATATTTATTATAAGGTGTTATCTCATGCACACACGAATGCTGGGAAGTCTGAACTTCTAAGAACAACCTGCAGGCTTCTATCTCTAATAAAAGCGATGTAAATGTCCTTAGTCTGAAATCTACTGGGGTAACTGGCTTGCTGTTAATTTTGGCAAAAGCCAATGTTGAAATTGAGCCAGAAATTTTCTGGCATCTAAAACACTCAGTTCTCACTAAGATCATCAACTGATTGGATGAAGAGATTACCCAAATTGCTAAATTCAATCTTTGTTTGAATGTGAATGAAATTGAATGATTGTAGAAGCAAATCGCATCTACAAAATACCTTCCCAGTAATAAGTCAGGTAGTGTTTGAGAAAACAACTGGACTTGATAATATAGCCAAATTGACAAATGAAATCAACCATCATAATACCTAATGGATATTTTTGCTGAATAAAGAATTCTGGATTAACCATTGTTTTCCGTCAGCAATAAACATTTTTTTCTGCGTCCATCAACCAAACAAGATATGGTAAGAATTCATATTCATTAGAATCATTTTTCCCCTTATATAATGTGTCATTTTTCTGTGATTTCTTTCAAGATTTTTCTTTATATTAAGAATGTAGACGTTTTATTCCATGTTCTTTGGCTTCAATCTACTTAAGGCTACTTTAGGTTCTGAAAACTGTAAGTCCTTGTCGTGCTACAAATCTGGTATGTTTTCAGCCATTGGTACTTCATTTTTTCCATAGCACTCTTTCTCCTGCCCTTTTTGGATTTCAGTATGCATGTAAGACCTTTTAGTACTGCCTCATCTTTATTGGTGAGTTTGTATAATCTCTATTTATCTAGCTCCAATATTCTGACTTTCCTCTGTGCCTCAGGCTAAATAATTTGTTTTTTTTTTATTTCAGTAACTGTATATTTCAGTTCAAAAATTTCCCTATGATTCATTGTATTTCTCTTCTTAGGTGTTCTAATTTCCATTAATGTAGAAGTTTCACCATTATTTATTGCGGCATTTTTTATAACTGCTTTAAATATTTTGTCAGATAGTCCAACATTTGTGGCTTAAGCATTAACATTTTTAAAAATTTGACTTTTCTTATGCAAGTTGAAGTTTTCTGGTTCTTTATATTCCAATAATTTTTCATTGTATCCTACACATTTTGAATATTTATAGCATGACTCTGGGTCTTACTTAAATTCTGTGGGGAACAGTGATATTCTTATTTTCTCAAAAATACTACCAGTTTTTTGTTTGTTTGTTTTTTGGTGCATGTTTTCACCAACCTCTCTATGTTTGAACTTTGTTGTACCTTATTTTCACAACCTTCACAATATTTGCATCTGTCCCCATGTGTGCAAGTCAGTATCAACACTGATAACCTCATGTAGATCTGTTAGTTCCACTTTAAAAATCTTCATTTTGCTGCTTATGGTAAGTTACATTCATGTTCAGCTCTGATTGTGCCAACGTGTTAAAAATCTTAGTTTTGCCACTTTATTGAGACTCACCTCCATAATCTCTCTGGTATTTTCTGGTGAAATTGTGGTATTCTTCACCAATTTAATTGTGACTATTTACATTTTGGAAACTTCACCTATAACTTCTATGCATGATACACGGGTTCTATAGCCCTATTGAGGGGAGAGACCGTGTTGAATGCATTTATTCCATCTTCACTGGAAATAGAACTCATAATTCCATGTGATATGATATTTCTCAGTGGGATCCATCATAGAGGATGCTTCAGTGAGATTCTCATCACTTCTGCTTCTCCATATAGTTTTAGAGAGTAATTGCAAATGGTCTGACAAGTAGAAAAAATGGTCTGATAGTAGTATTCTGCTTCTTAAGAGTTTTGTACTCCTATAAGGGAATGGCACTTCCTCAGGCCACTTCATTAATAGCATTATATTCCCACTGAGTCCTTCATCCTTGTGGGCAGAAAGGTCTACCCTTAATATGAGCTGGCATTGTCTGATTCAGCTGAGAAAATCATTAGGTCTATCAGGGGCAAATTTTGTAATATGTTTGGAATTAGGAAATCCCCATGTTTACTCCCCAATAATGGCATATGTAGTGGTATTCATAATAATGATAGAGTAATCAGGTATAGAAAGAAAAATCTGACACATAAACCCTGAATCATATGCAGAACCTCCTGAGGAAGTCAAATTCTCTTCATTAGGGCATCCAGCTAGTGTTTTTCTTACAGAATTTGAACATGCCAATGTCTATATTTGCATTAGACAAATCTTATTTAAATCACTTAATTTAAGTAGATATATATCCTGTTAATTCCGTTTCCTAGAACACTGATTAATTTACTCCCCATGGAATTTGTTTTATTTCTGTTACAAGTGTCTGTGTATGTGTATAATTATTTCTACATGTTAATTTACTTACTTTGTATGATCTCTTTAAATAAAATGGATATCAAACCTTTATTGGATATGTGGCTTCCAAATATTTTTTCCCATTGAGTAGACTACTTATGCACTTTCTTGAAAAGATATATCCTGTGGTGGAAGATGGACTGTGGTTAACAGAACAAATATAAGAACATTCCCCAATGAACTATAACAAGTATTTAATACTAATACAGGGTGGCATTAACCAGGTAGGTTACATAGAACTCTGGTGATGACTTTGATAGATTCCCTTGCTTCATCCGATCTCTCTCTAATCCAGGCTCTTTTACTTGAACTCGTGTAAAACTTCCACTTTATTCCACTGGTTTCTGTTCTCACTCCTTCATTTCACAAAAACATGGTCTTGACTGAGAATGGTGCCTACTCTGAATATAAAAGTTTCAGCAAACTTCTATTCTGGTTCTAGCACAGATGGATGGTCTATCAAAAATTCAGGCATTTGTCCAAATTTTTGCTTGCAGTGCATCCTCTACTCCCTCCCTCAATGTCTATTATGTTGCTATCTGTCAGTGCAGTAATTCATAGTCTAACTCAGTTGTCATGTCCTCCAAGGTTTTTCCATCCTTCCATCAGGTGGAATTTGCTGTTAGGTCATCTGTAATCTTATAACAATATGCTTGCACTTGTACTGTGGCACATATTTGTCTTTCAATAAAACAGAAAACTGTATAGTCCTCCTTACTGAAGCCTTAAATTTATTCATAGCAAAATGAAAGTTTTATGTATCTTTGGAATTTTGACTGGGCATATAAAATTTTCAAATAGAAACAGTTCATTAAATCTTGTTTAATGAAGATATTGCCCATATTACCAGGTTAAAACCTATAAAATTTTAACTTTGTTAAGATAGCAAACATCAGTCAATACCACAAGATACTGTAAGCAGGGACTTAGTTCTAAAAATCAAGCAATAATTTAATGTAAGTGTTTTATCTGTATACTCCCTTCCCTCTTGCTTTTTAAAAATCACTTATGAATCAATAGTTTGATCACTATCTCTATCTGGGTCCAAAACAGCATACAGAGTTACTCTGGTTCATGAAATCATGAGCTCCCAGTGAGAAAGACTCTCAAAAATTCAGCACTCTCCTTAACACTAGTTCTCTATATCTCCTGAATGACAATCATTTGCATTTTGTTGAATCTGAAGACCTCAATACATTATTTCTTTACATGATACAGGAAATATACGATCCATATTAAAAGAGAACTTGCAAATTGAAACTCAACTCCATTTATGCCAAAAAGAGATTACCAGAATTCTGCATTGGCTGATTTGCCTTTTCACTCTGATTTCTGCTGCAGTAATATATAGAATCTGGAATTTACTTATTTTTCATTTATAAAGCCCACTTTTAACTAAACTGAATTCCACGCATGTTTTCAGCTTTCTGTTTGCATTTTATAGTCATAAGTTTTAGCTTCATATCTCTTAAGATGCACAAAGATTTAAAATATATTATGAAGGGAAAAACTCATCTAATTTAATTTACCAAGAGAATCTATGTTGAGATACAGCAAAAATGTTTATCATGTGCATGATTTTATAGGAAAAAAAAAACAAATCTATCAACAGTATCATAGTTTTGCATTGATATATTTTTTATAATTGACTAATTTGGCAAAATCTGGTCTTGTCTGGTGAATTATTTCTCCTCCAATTCTTTTCTTTATAAACCTTCTCCCTTAGTTTTCTTTTCCTTCTTTTAAACCTCCTCCATCTTCTCTTCCTTTTACCCCTTCTTTATTAATTTCTCCCTCTATCTTATCTTATTTGCATATAAAGGAAATCAATTATCAAGAAGAGAAACAAATTTTAAAAGAGAAAAGATGTCTCATATGTACCTTATTCTAAATCATTGCAGACTTAACTTCATAGGACCAAAGGACAAATTAAAAGAATATTGATTACATTAGCAATAGCAAATTCAATGGGAAGAATAGTATAAAACCTAGTGTATGATAGACTGAGGACTTAGAATTTTGATTTGGGAATTAATGATGTTGAGAATGATCAAAAATTTACAATAGTATGCTAAGCAAGAGAAGAATGGCAAGATAGAAGCAGAGTAAGGAACTCCAAGAGTTAGCTTTATAGGACAGTTATTAACCACCCATATCTATCTAAAGCACCTGTTTGGGGGGGGGCAGGAGACCAAAGGCACATTCTGCAACATCCTTGAAAGAATGGAAGGAGGAGACTGCCCATGTGCAGTGAGGATTCATGAGTAGAGCACACCACACCATGGCGGCCAGTGCCAGTTCACCAATGGTACTGCAAACTGCCTCAGGAGCTATTCTTTGACTGGAGTTGGAAGCTCCATTTCCCCAAAATGGAGGAGGAAGAAATTGTCAGACACTGACTTCAGCTACTAATTAGTAAATTCAGCTGGCTAAAGTAAAACCATAAGAACAGCCAAAGTTTGAACATGTCTATGTTGGAAAAAAGCCATCTTAACTCTGCTTCTGTCATGAGGGGAAGCATGGCTGATTGAAAGTCACAGAGAAGGCAGGGACTGGCTTCTTTCCACCCAGATTGGATTGCAAATCTAGCCCAAGCTCCAGCCACACCTGCCCCTGCTGCAGTAATCTGAGAAGACCTGCACCAGCCTCTTCAGGCAACTTCAGGTGCTGTCAGCTGACATAGACTAAATAGTAGGACATGTGGGGCTCCATCCCTGCACCCCAATAAGATAAGAGGAGAACTGTGTTTCCTCAGCCTCTCTGGGCAACTGCAGGTGCTTTTGGCCTGCACAGATAGATTTGTTGAGTGCCTTCAATTCCATCCCCATCCCACAATAAGATAGGAAGGAGCTGGTGTTTCCTCAGCCTCTCTAGGCAATGGCAGGCATATTTGGCTGGCACAGATTGAACTGTTTGGTGTCTGTGTCTCCACCTCAACCCCCAACATGAAGGAAAGGAGCTGTGTTTCCTCAGCCTTTCTGGGCAACTGCAGGTGCTTTCGGTTCACACAAATTAAATTGTTGGGTACTCTGGAGGGCCATACATACCCCTGGCAGGGGAGAAGGGTGATTGGTGCTACATTAGTCCAACAGGGTAATTGGCAAATCTTGACCCACATGGCTAGCTTAGTTTACTGCCCACCCTGCAGCTCCATCACATCTCCAGGCAGAGGGGAAGGGGTCTGAAATTTCATCAGTTTATCCAGGCAACTACAGACAATCTCAGACTGCACAGCCTGGATTAGTACATATAGCTGCATTTCTGTACCTACCCCTGGCAGAGGATAAAGGTGGGAGAAGCTTCATCAGTTCCTGGGGCAATGCAGGTAGCATTAACCTTGAGGGTTTACAGTACCAACCACATTCTATTAGAAACCAGAAAGGGAGAAAGAAAGCCCAAAACTAAAGTGAGAAACTGAGCCCAGAATAAATACATCTAGTAAGCCAGAAGCCCAGACACCAAAAAAAGATTAAAAAACATAAAGATACTGGAAGCTATGCCCCAGTCAAAGGAACAGGATAAGCCTCTAGATGAATGTAATGCACTTGTATTCAGAAAACTACAATGCATTGCTAAAAGAAATTTTAAAATACCTAAATAAATGGAAGAACATGGATTGGAAGAGTAAATATTGTTAAGATGTCATTTCTACCCAAATTGATATACAGATTCAATGCAATCCCAGTAAAAGTTCCACAGGCATTTTTTAAAATGAAATGGAAAACACCATTATCAATTTCATTTGGAAAGGCCCCAAATAGCCAGAAACATCTTAAAACGTAAGAACAAAGTTGGACGTCTCTCATTTCTGGACTCTAAATCACATTACCTAGCTGGTAGGGGTAAAAACAGAATGGTAAATGTATTAAGATTCCATAACATCCTTTTTATTCCCTTTAATGCAACATTCCTTTCAGAATAGTGATATGCAGGCATTTCTTCTATTAAAAACCAAGGAAACAGATAATACTAGAGGATTGTAGGAAGATCGGATCAGATTAGACATATAAAAAGCCCACCTCTCACAAAAATAATGGATAAAGAGCCAAAAACTACCCAAGGGAACTGCTTTGGGTGTCAGCAGGCCAGAACAGTGCTTCACAACACCCAGGAGGGTGAGTGACAGAGAGACAAAGAAGCTGAAACAACAAACACCTCCCGGCCACCAGGAAGGTCTACAATCCTCCATTCCTGAGCTATTCAGTGAGTGTCAAACCCCTGGCACATTGCAGCTGAGAGAGTAATATTCATCTTTTTCACTGTGAGCTGTTACAAGGCAAAGGTAGGGACAGTTGGGCAGCTTTTTTTCAATGAATTCAACCAGCAGAGCCCACTTTGAGTCTTGGCTCTGGCCAGATGAAAACAAAGGAAAATCAAGAAAGATACACCTCAGAGAAAAGATGCATCAATGATCTCCATCTTCTGGGCAGTCTGGAAATTACATTGGCAAAAACTGCTTTTAGAGCTCTCCTTACCCCACTCCTGGGAGAAATTCCTAGTTGTGAGTCCCTGAGAAGATTTTGATAACTTAATCTGGGCAAGTTTAAAGATAGGATAAGTTAAAGCAAATGTCAAAGAAGAGCTGTAAACAAATAATTATTGTCACAAATGAAGGGAATTGGCCATCAGAGTAAATTCACCAACATGTCAGATGCCTAGACATCAGCAAAAAATTGCAAGCCATACTAGGAAACAGGAAGAGTTGGCCCAACCAAAGGATCAAACCAAATATCTTAAAGAGATTTAGGATTTAAGACAGTTAATCAATGATAATCATACAACTGTCATAAATCACATCAAATAATTTAAGGAAAATATGACTGAAAATATAAAAGATATTAAAAAATACTGGGTGAGCATAAAGAACAATTTGAAAGTCTGCAAAGAAAAGTAACAAATCTTATCAGAATGAAAGACATGATGGATGAGATTAAAAATACATTAGAGGCACATAAGAGCAGATTAAAATTGCTTGAAGACAGAATTAATGATTTTAAAGACAAAACATCTGACTGGAAATGACAGGAGAACAGAAAGAGAAGAGAATGGGAAAAATGGAATAGAGTCTCAGTGAATTGATTGACAATGTGAAATGCAAAAACATACACATTATTAGTGTCCCAGAAGGAGAAGAAAATGGAAAAGAGAGAGAAATAATATTTGAAGAATTAATGACTAAAAACATCCCTTTCCTTGTGAAAGATATAAATATGACTATTCAAGAAGGATAACATACCCCAAAAAGAATAAACCTGAGTAGACCTACCCTGAGACACCTACTATTCAGAATAACAAATGTCAGAGATAAAAAGATGATTTTGAAAGTAGCAGGAGAAAAGCAAAGCATTACATACAAGGGAAACTCAGTAGGATTAAGCGCCAAACTCTTATCAGAAACTATCGAGGAAAGAAGAAAATGATATGATGTATTTAAGATATTGAAAGAGAAAAATTACCAGCCAAGAATTCTGTATATGGCAAAGGTGTCCTTCAAAAATGAAGAAGTTCAAAAAGAAAAAATAAAAATAAAAGATAGAACATCTTACCAAAAGACAAGAATTAAAAGAGATAGTAAAGGGATTGCTACAGGCTGGGAAAACAAACAAACAAACAAACAAACAAAAAAACAACGGTGAGAGACTTGGAGAAGAGTGTAGAAATGAAGATTCTTTTTTTTATTATTATTTTTTTTATTGTCGGTAAAAATAAAATTTTCACAATACATACCAATATTTGTAAAATTATATATAAATATATATGCATATATGTGCATTTCCTTACATAAATGTTATTATATATATATACATTTTAAAGGTGCTTAGATTACCTAGCTATTACATAGAAATTACAGGGATTCCCATGTTCACCACCTCCCACACCTCCCATAACATCCCACACAAACATCATTCATCAATGTGACACATCACCCATAATGGATATATACATCCTGGGGCCTTGCCACCAAGCATAGACCACAGTTCACATCATAGACCACACTCTCTCCCACACAATACTGCATGGTATATGCTGATGTAAAATGGTCTACATCTGTCGCCGTGTCGCCACTCAGGACAAGCCCCAAGTTCTGAAAAAGCCCCCGTTTTTCAACTGCCCTTCCCCTCCCTGGCCTGAGAGCATCCAGTGGCTACCAGCTCCACCTCACTGTTATAATTTCTTCCATTGCTTGTATCACAATATGTCTACAACAGAATACCATTAAGTCCACTCTAGTCCATAGCTTTTTGCCCAATCCTGAGGGGACTGGGATGGTGACATCCACTCCACCTCCAAGTGAGAGAAGGCTTATATCCCATGGATATGGTGGATGGGATTATCCTGCCTGCAGCTGCAGGCCCTCTCCATTCCCTGGGATGGCCGTTGCCCATCATCATCTCATCGCCAGGTGAATTGGATGAGTCCATTGAGCTGTAGGGGAGGAGTTGCAGCTCCACCAAGATTCCAGGCACAGCTGGCACATAGGTAGGTCAGAGGCTCCAGTCTCTGGAAGTATACCTAAAAACTCCAGCATCACATATACGTTTGAATATAAGGGACTGAAGGCCCATGTGCAGGGAGGACTTATTTGAGTCCAATTCTGTCACTCTCAGGAGCACAAATTCCAAAGTAGAGCCCACTAATAAGGCATCAATCTCTGGGGCTATCCCCCCTTATATAGGATCTGGTTGTCTCCTAAGCCCTCAGTAGCCCCTCTGTGTGGGGTGATATCCACTTTGCTGTTCTATGAGATCCTACTGAGGTGTGTGTAAGCGTGACCTCTGGGATGACCTCCCGACTCTCTTTGAAGACTCTTAGCCACATGAAATCATTTCTCCTTATATTTCCCCCCTTTTATTTAAGGTCTTTTTCCAATCATGTTGCCAGTTGGCACTTGGTATTAATCCCTCATTGCTAGGGAGGTTCATCCCTAGGAGTCATGTCCCACATTGAGGGGAAAGTAATGCATTCATATGCTGAGTTTGGCTTAGAGAGAGGCTACATTTGAGCAACAAGGAGGCTTTCAGGTGGCAATGCTTAGGCATTCCATAACAGTAGGCTAAGTTTCAATGACAAGAGCAAAGACTCATAAGACTAGTCATCAATAACAAGAACCATAGTGGGACATCCTCTTTTGCCAGACACTGCCTCTGTACTCAGGGGACTGTTGCTCCTCCCTTGGAGAATGTGGCAGAGCTCTCCAGGCTGGGAATTCAGATTCCCTCATTTATTGAGTGATTGTCTACCCACCGTGACCATGCTCCATCCCTTGATCATTTGAACAATTTTATATATCTTTCATGTATATTCAGATGAATTTACTCCCATGAATTCCCCATCCCAGACACCCCCCACCAATGCTCCTCTGTAGCCCCCATTGTAACCTTCTATGATCTAAACCTTTCTTGAACATGAAGCCCATAAAATAACCAAATAAAATTAATAGGAAAAAGAATTAATAATGAAAATCTTAAATGCAAGAGATAAGTACAAGGAAACAGGAAAAAAAAACTAAATTAAAGATAAAATATAATTAGCAGATAGGGACATTCAAAAAAATGGGAAAAAAAACAAAAAAAAATTCCTTTTTTAAAAAATTTGTTCTTTTTTCCTTTTATCACTGTAGTATCAAATGTCCAGTGTACCATGACACATTGCCCCTCTCATTCCCGTGTCTCCCAAATTTTCATTTAATTTTCAAAGAAGTTTTATATCACAGCAAAGTCACACATGGAATATTAGAAACTCCCACATACCCAACCTCCCTCCCCCTTCCCTACCCCATATTAAAACCTTTTTTTTTTTTCATGGATGTTAGCATTGTTAGAACTGTTATGCAGATAGTAAAATATACCAAGTAAACATTGTCAATGGTTTACAGTATGGTTGACAATTTAGATGGTACAGTTTAATAATTTTTTATGATATTTGCCAAGTCCTCTGTCCATTACTGTAAAGTAATGAAAAACCTTTCCCATGACCACTAAATACCCCTTTTAATCTTAACTGTTCCTTCCTACCCATCCCCTTGGGGCATATGACAGTCCCCTGTCTTGACTCATGGCATGACAAGATTCATAGTTACATGCCCTGGGTATTCCAACCTGCCCTCCCTAATCTACCCACCTGCCAACCCTGCACCCCCACTTCCAGTAATATCATTACCCATCTGTCCTATCCTTCAATATGCAACTATAATCTATCCCTTTACCATAGATTATGTCTATATGGATGATGGCTACTCTTCTCTTTCTTTCCCTTGTTAACCTATCTTTCAGACAGTGGTTCACAGAGACTGCACATTTTCCTCATTTCAAATCAGTGAGGTCATATATTATTCATCCTTCAATGCCTGGCTTGCTTCATTCAACATAAAGTCTTCAAGCTTCATCCATGTTATTCTGTGTGATAGCACTTTATTCCTTCTTACAGCTGAGTAATATTCCATTGTATGTATGTACCACATTTTGCTTATCCATTCATCTGTTGATGGGCACCGGGGCTGATTCCAACTTTTGGCAATGGTGAACAGTGCCTCTTTGAACATTTGTGTGCATATATGGGTTCGTGTATTTGCTTTCAGTTCTTCTGGGTATATACTCAGCAGTGGAATTGCTGGAGCATATGGAAGCTCTATTGTTAGTTTTCTGATGAATCGCCAAACTGTTCTCCACAGTGGCTGTACCATTCCACAATCCCACCAGAAGTGGATGAGGATTCCTATTCCTCAGCATCCTCTCCAACACTTAGAGTCTGCTGTTTTTTTAATAGCTGCCATTCTGATGGGTGTAAGATGGCATCTCATTGTAGTTTTGATTTGCATTTCTCTGATAGCAAGCTATGTTGAACATTTATTTATGTGCTTTTTAGCCATTTGTATTTCTTCTTTGGAGAAGTGTCTTTTCAGGTCACTTGCCCATTTTTTAAATGGGTTGTTTGTCTTTTTATTTCAAGGTGTAGGATTTCTTTATATATGCAGGATATCAGGCTTTTATCAGATATATGGTTGCCAAATATTTTCTTCCATTGGGTAGGCTGCCTTTTTATTTTCTTAATAACGTCCTTTGAGGTGCAGAAGTTTTTAATTTTGAGGAGATCCCATTTATCAATTGTTTCTCTTGCTGCTTGTGTTTTGGCTGTGAAGTTCATGAAACCATTTCCTATTACAAGGTCCTGTAGATGCTTCCCTACATTATCTTCCAAGGTCTTTATTGTTTTGGCTCTTATATTTAGATCTTTGATCCATCTTGAATTGATTTTTTAATAAGGTGTGAGGTGGTATTCTTCTCTCATTCTTTTGGATGTGGATATCCAGTTCTCCAAGCACCACTTGTTTAAGAGGCCATTCTCTCCCAACTGAGTGGGTTTGGTAGCCTTGTCGAATATCAGATGACTGTATATGCGAGGATCTATATCACAACTCTCAGTTCAGTTCCATTGGTCAGTATGTCTATCCTTGTGCCAATACCATGCAGTTTTGATCACTGTAGCTTTGTAATATGTTTTAAAGTCCGGTAATGTGATACCTCCAACTTCATATTTCTTTTTCAATATGTCTTTGGCAATTCAGGACCTCTTATCTTTCCAAATATATTTTGTGGTTAGTTTTTCCAGTTCCTTAAAAAATATATTGTTGATTTTTATTGGGATTGCATTAAATATGTAGATGAGTTTGGGTAGGATAGACATCTTAATGATGTTTAGTCTTCCTAACCATTAACAGGGATTATTTTTCCATTTATTTAAGTCTTCTTTGATTTCCTTTAACAGTGTTTTGTAGTTTTCTGTATATAAGTCCTTTCCATCTTTAATCTTTAGTTAAATTTATGCCTAGGTATTTGAGTCTGTTAGTTACTATTGTAAGTGGCATTTTTTCTTGATTTCCTCCTCCAATTGCTCATTATTGGTGTACAAAAATCCTACAGATTTTGCAGCATTGATCTTATAGCCTGCAACATTACTGAACTCCTTTATAAGTTCTAGAAGTGTTATAGATTTCTCTGGGCTTTCTATGTATAGAATCATGTCATCTGCAAATAATGAATTCTTCTTTTCTGATCTGGAAGCCTTTTATGTCCTTTTCTTGCCTCAGTGCTCAAGCAAGTACTTCTAAGACAATGCTAAATAGGAGTGGTGTTAGTGGGCATCCTTGTCTTGTACCTGATCAAAGAGGGAAGGCTTTGAGTATTTCATCATTGAAGATGATGTTAGCTTTGGGTTTTTCATATATACTCTTTATCATATTCAGAAAGTTTCCTTCTATTCCTGTCTTTTGCAGTGTTTTTATCAGGAAAGGGTGCTGTATTTTGTTGAATGCTTTTTCTGCATCTATAGAGATGATCATGTGATTTTTTTTTCTTTCAACCTGTTTATGTGGTGTATTACATTGATTCATTTTCCTATATTGAACCATCCTTGCATACCCACGATGAAACCCACTTGGTCATGGTGTATAATCCTTTTGATATGTTGTTGAATGCGATTGGCAAGTATTTCATTGAGGATTTTAACATCTAGCTTCATTAGAGAAATTGGTCTGTAGTTTTCCTTTCTAGTGGCATCTTTGTTTGGTTTTAGTATTAGGGTAACGTTGGCATTATACAATGAGTTAAGCAGTATTCCTTCTACTTCTATTTTTTGGAAGAGCTTAAGTAGAATTGGTGTTAGTTCTTACCGGATTGTTTGGTAGAATTCAGTTGTGAAGCCATCTGGTCCTGGGATCTTCTTAGTTGGGAGGTTTTGATGACTGATTCTATCTCTTTACCTGTCATTAGACTGTTGAGTTCATCAATTTCTTCTTTCATCAATGTAGATTGTTTGTGCATTTCTATAAACTTGTCAATTTCCTCTAAATTGTCATTCTTTTTGGCATATAATTTTTCAAAGTATCCTCTTATGATACTCTTTATTTCTGTGGGGTCAGTATTGATATCCCCTTGCTCATTCATTATTTTGTGTATTTGCATCTGTTCTCTTTTCTTATTTGTTTCTCTGGCTAAGGGTTTGTCAATTTTATTGATATTCTCAAAGAACCAGGTTTGGTTTTGTTTATTTTTTCTAGTGCTTTCTTATTCTCTATTTCATTTAGTTCTGCTCTAATCTTTGTTATTTCCTTCTTTCTACTTCCTTTTGGTTTAGTTTGTTGTTGTTTTTCCAATTCTTCCAAGTGTGCAGTTAGGTCTTCAATTTTAGCACTTTCTTCTTTTTTAATATATGTATTTATGGCTATGAACTTCCCTCTCAGGAGTACTTTTGCTACACGCTATAGGTTTTGATATATTGTGTTGTCATTTTCATTAGTTTCAAGGTAGTTACTGATTTCTTTTGACATTTCCCCCTTGACCCACTGTTTGTCTAAGAGTGTGTTGTTTAACTTCCATATCCTTGTGCCTAATCTGTTTCTCTGGCCCTTAGTGATTTCCAATTTCATTCCATTGTGATCAGAGAAATTACTTTTTATAATCTCAATTTTGCTGAATTCATTGAGAGTTTTTCTGTGGCCTAACATGTGGTCTATCTTGGAGTATTATCCATGTGCCCTAGAGGAGAATGTAAATCTTGCTGTATTTGAGTGTAGTGTTCTGTATATGTCTATTAAGTCCAGGTCCTCTAATGTATTGTTGAGACTCTTTGTTTCTTTGTTGATTCTCTGTCTAGATGTTCTGTCTAATGATGATAATCGTGTATTAAAGTCCCCCACTATAATTGTAGAGGCATTTATTTCTCCACTTAGCATTTCCAGAGTTTGTCTCACTTATTTTGAGGCACCTAGATTAGGTGTGTAAATGTTTATGATTGTTCTCTCTCCTTGAGAAATTACCTCTTTTACTAATATATAGTGTCCACCTTTGTCTCTTACAATAGTTTTGCATTTAAAGTCTATTTTGTCTGATATTAAAATAGCTACTCCTACCCTTTTTTGGCTATTGTTAGATTGTAAAATTGTTTACAGCCATTTAGTTTCGGCCTCCTTGAATCCCTGGGTCAAAGGTGGGTTTCTTGTAGACAGCATATAGATGGATTATATTTCTTTATCCATTCTGCCAATCTGTGTCTCTTGGGTGGTGAATTTAATCCATTAACATTAACATAATCCATTAACACACACAAAAGAAACAAGGGTGAGAAACTTGGAGAAGAGTGTAGAAATGAAGATTCTTAAAAAGCATAAGTTAAGTGCTAAAAAGATAGTCAATAGAACAATATGACAACAGAAAGCCAAAGGTAAAAATGGATGAGGTAAGTAATGACTTTACTGTTATAATTTTGAATACTAACAGCTTGAACTCCCCAATCATATGGCATAGACTGATGAAATGGAAAAAAAAATGAGTCATCTATATGTAGTCCACTAGTGACTCACTTCAGATATAAGGACACAACCAGGTCAAAAGTGAATGTTTGGAAAATGATATTCCATGCAAATAGTAGCCAAAAAAAGAGCTGGAGTAACAATAATCATTTTGGACAGAATCGATTTAAATTTGAAACTCTTATAAAGGATGAAGATATTCATTACATATTAATAAAAGATAAAATTCAATGAGAAGAAATAACTATTCAACATTTATATGTACCTAACCTCAGTGCCCCAAGATACAAAAGGCACACTCTGATAAAGCTGAAGGGAGAAATAGATTTCTCTAAAATAATGTTGGAGACATCAATATAGGATGTTCAGTATTGGATAGAAAATCTACACAGAAGATCAATAGAGAGGTTGAATAATATGATAAATGAAATAGACATAACAGACATGTATTGAAGATTGCACTGTCAAAAACAGCAAGATATACATTCTTTTCAAGTGCTCATGGATCCTCCTTCAAGATAGACCATATGCTGGGTCACAAGTTAAGTCTCAATAAATTTAAAAAGTTTGAAATTATACAAAACACTTTCATTGATCATAATGGATTGAAGCTGGAAATGAATAATGCACAGAAAAAGGGAATATTAATAAATATATGGAGATTAAACAACACACCCTTAAACAACCAGTGTCAAAGAAGAAATTTCAAGAGAATTCAGCAAATATCTTGAGATGAATGAAAATGAGAACACAACATATCAAAAGCTATGGGGGAAACAGATGTGGCTCAAGTGATTAGGCTCCCGACTACCATACAGGGTTTGTTTCCTGGGGCGTCCTGGTAAAAAGCAAGCTGGCTTGCATGGCGAGCTGCTCCGATCAGAGAGCTGGCCCATGCAGAGTGCTGGCCTGCTCAGAGAGCTGGCACAGCAAGATTATGCAACAAAAAGAGACCAAGAAGAGAGACAATAAGAGAAAGAGCATATCAGGGAGCTGAGGTGGCACAAGAGATTGAGCAGCCTCTTTTCATTTGGAAGGTCCCAGGATCGGTTCCTGGTGCCACCTAAAGAGAAGACAAGCAGACACAAGAACACACAGAAAACAGACAGTGAATGCAAAACAATGAGGGGGGGGGTATAAATAAATAAACAAATCTTTGAGAAAAACCTATGGGACGCAGCAAAGGCACTGCTGAGAGGGAAATTTATAGCCCTCACTGATTAGCTTAAAAAATAAGAAAGAGTTAAAATTCATTCTCTAACTGCACATCTGGAAGAACTCATAAAAGAAAAACAAACTAATCCTAAACCAAGCTGAAGGAAAGAAATAATAAAGATCAGAGCAGAATAAATGAAATCAAGGGGGAGAAATACAATAAAAATATTCAACAGAACCAAAAGTTGTTTTTCTGAGAAGATCAACAAAATTGACAAAGACTTACTAGACTGAAAAACAAAAAAGAAATAAGAAACAAATAAATAAAATCAGAAATGAAATGGGGTGTAATGTCTTATTTCTGACCCTGCAGAAATAAGAGAGATCATAAGAAGATACTGGGAGCAACTCTATGCCAAAAAACTGGAAAATGTAGACAAGATGGACAAATTCCTAGAAATAAATAAACCACCTACCCTGACTTTAGAAGAAATAGAAAGCCTCAACAAACAAATCACAAGTGAAGAGATCGAAACAGTCATCAAAAAAAACCTGTCAAAGATGAAAAGTCCAGGACCAGAGAGCTTCACAGGTGAATTCTACCAATCATTCAAAGATGAATACAGATCTTGCTCAAGGTCTTCAAAATCATTGAACAGGAAAGAACTCTTAACAATCTCATTCTACAAAGCCAACATCACTCTCATATCAAAAACAGATAAAGATCTACAAAAAAAAAAAAAGAAAGAAAATTACAGCCCCAAATCTCAATTGAATATAGATGCAAAAATCCTCAACAAATTACTTGCCAACAGAACCCAAAAGCACATTAAAATATTATATACTATGATCAAGTGGGTTTTATCCCAGGTATGCATGGGTGGTTCAACACAAGAAAATCATTTAGTGTAAAAAAATCATGTTGATAATTGGAAAAAGAAAAATCATATGATCCTCTCTATTGAAGCATAAAAGGCATTTGACAAAATACAGCACCCTTTCTTGATAAAAACACTCCAAAAGATATGAATAGAAAGAAGCTTTCTCAATATTTTAAAATGCATATATGAGAAACCCTCAGCTAGAATAGTACTCAATGGTGGAAGACTGAAAGCTTTTTTTGCTGAGATATCAGAAACAAGACAAGGAAGCCCACTGTCACCGTAATTATTCAATATTTTGCTAGAAATTCTAGTCAGAAAAATTAGGCTAGACAAAGAAATAAAAGGCACCCAAATAGTAAAGGAAGAAGTAATACTTTCACTTTTTGCTGATGACATGATCCCATGTCTAGAAAATCCTGAAAAATCTACAACGAACCTACTAGAATTAATAGATGAGTTCAACAAAGTGGTGGGATCCAAGATTAATATGGAAAAATCAATAATGTTCCTATATACTACTGAAGGGCAATCTGAGGAGAAATCAGAAAAAAATTCTATTTATAATAGTGAGTAAAACAATCAAATATATAGGAATAAACTTAACCCAGCACATAAAGGACCTGTATTCAGAAAACTACAAAACAACTTCTAAGATAAACTGAAGAAGAATTAAATAAATGGAAGAACATTCCATGTTCATGGATTGGAAGACTAAATATCATTAAGATGTCAATTCTACCCAAATGGATTTCAGATTAAATGCAATATCAATAAAAATCCTAACGACATTTTTTGTCAAATGGTGCTTGGAGAACTGGATAGCCACATTCAAAAAAAGAAAGAAAACTCTTATCTCACACCTTATATAAAAATTAACTCAAAATGTATCAAGGACCTATAAAAACAAGAACTTAAAAACTCCAAAAAAAATATAAGGAAATATTTTCAAGATCTTGTGGTAGGTGGTAGTTTCTTCAACCTTAAGCCCAAAGCACAAGCAACCAAAGGAAAAATTGATAAATAGGACCTCCTCAAAATTCAACACTTTTGCACCTCAAAGACTTTGTCAAAAGGATGAAGAGACAGCCAAGTCAATGGGAGAAAATACTTGGCAATCACATATCTGATAATGGCTTAATATCCATAATATATAAGTAGATCATGCACCTCAACAACAAAAAGACAAAGTATCTGTTTAAAAAATAGGCAAAAGACTTGAAAAGGCAAATACAAATGGCAAAGAAACACATGAAATACAAATGGCAAGAAACTCATGAAAAAAATGTTCAACATTACTAGCAATTAGGGAAATACAAATCAAAAGGGCAATGAGATATCATTTCACATCTATTAGACTGGCCACTGTTAAAAAATTAGAAAAGTGTAAATATTGGAGAGGATGTGGAGGGATAGGAACACTTATTTGCTGTTGGTGGGGATCTAGAATGTTATAGCCACTGTGGAGGATTGTTTGACAGTTCCTAAGGAAGTTGAATATAGACTTGCTATGGACCCGACAATACCATTGCTAGGTATATACCCAGAAGAACTAAGAGCAGTGACACGAATAGACATTTGCACACAGATGTTCAGAGCAGCATTATTCATGATTGCCAAAAGTTGGAAACAACTCAGGTGTCCATTAAGTGATTGATGCATAAACAAAATGTAGAGTAAACGCACAATGGAATATTATGCATCATTAAGAAGAAATGAAGTCTTGAAACATATGACAACATGGATGAACCTGAAGGACATTATGCTGAGTGAAGCAAGCCAGATACAAAAGGAGAAATGCTGTATGATTGCACATTATTAACTAAATATATTATGTGAAATATAAATATATTAGGTGAAATATGAATATGGGTAGAATTGCATATATAAGACCATTTTTCTTTGAAGTTGATAAAATGTAAGTTAATACTACACAATGTTAATATCAGACAAAAAAAAACCAAAAAACATTATACTAACTGAAGGGGACAAGACACAGAGTACTACATATTGTATGGTTCCATTTATATAAAATGTAAATATAAATCATTTTATAATATTAAATTAGATTAGTGGTTATGTAGGTTTGAGGAATGAATGCTAAGGGGTGTGGAGTCTTTCTGGAGTAATGAAATTGTTCTAAAATTTTTGAGATGACGAATGTACAACATTGTGAATATACTAAAAGTCATTGATTATACATGTTGGATAGAGTAGCCAGGAACAGCTATACAGTACAATGCAGGAAGCATAGAAAGAGTGAAAGGTGAGGAATTTTCTTGTTTCTTTTTTTTTTATTTTTTATTTTTTTTATTATAATTGAAATAATGAAAATGCTCTAATAGTGATTGATGTGATGGATGCAGAACTATGAGATTAATCCAAATACCATTGAGGGCACACTTCAGATGAATTGTATTCTTTATTAATATGTATCAATAAAATTGATTTGTTTTTTTTTAAGTATATATATAAAGAAAGGTCATATAGTCAATAAAGAAGTCCCAGTTATAGACCAGGACCTAAGGTGATGATAAGATAAATAAGACAGGACCCCTCCTGTACATTCTCTTAAGGTACAATGCATAGTGTTAGCAACAGAAGGGATGGAAATTATTCTGATAGGCAGAAAAGGAAAAGGTAGTAACACACAGGGAAGATGGAAGGCCTGTGTTTGTGTGGGAGACCCACAAGTGGACAGCAGTATTAGCCTTGAGGTGCTGAGTAGGTTGGGTCAGGTTCTTCCTGGGGAAACCAAGTAAACCTTCATGGAGGAGACACAATCCAGGTCTTGCACAGTGAATAGAAGTTTCCTGGCAAAGAAGGCAGAAGAAATACTGGAAGCAAATGCCTGGAGGCTCAAGAGTGGCTAATTTACGTGCAAAAAGCCTCATGCACAGGGTTTAGTGAGAAAGCACCAGGAAATAAGACTAGTAACTGAGACCACTTAGGGACCTCAAAAGCCAACATAGGAGTTTAGACTATGGAACCCAGTTTGTTGGTAAAGGTTAGAGCAACAGAATGGTTCTAGTATTTTCCAGCCCTATTTCTGTGGGCTGGTAACTTAGCTTACTACTTTTTATTTCAGTTGAAATAAAAAATTGAGGCAATGATATGGATCTATCCAAATTCCTTTGAATTTAATTTATGCACAAAGTTTTCTTAAATTTAAGCTGCTATGGAAATACACAAAATGCTTTTTGACTGGGGAAGGGGCATAATCCTAGCTGTACTTTAAGATAGCACCTCTGCTTGTTGGGTGGAGGATGGTGTGGTTGAAGAAATCCTGTAGCCAGGGAGCCTTATTAGGAAAAAACTAAAGAAAGTAGAAACGAGCAGATGGGCACATATGGTTCCCAGGAAGGAGATTCAAGGCAACTTGATTGTGGGGATAAATAAGTGGGAAGTGTCAAGTGTGACACAAAACTTGAAGTTAAGTGGCAGGATAGTGTGGGACAGGGTGACATCTATGGGTGTGTCAAAATTAACAATACATAAAACAAGGTAGGGATTTAAAATACATAAGGACCACGTCTTTCATAGCATTTTTACATAATTAAAAGAAAATCTTGAACCCAACCTCGTTAATATACAGGCTAAAGAACACTGTATCTGCTCTGCATTCAAATGCCATCCTGTTTCTCTTGTGCTGTGTGAACTTGGGCAAATGACATCATTTCTTTGGGTCTCAGTTTCCTCATCTGTAATTTGAATTAGAGTACCTCCTTCATATGTTTGAAGATCATATGAGTAATTATTAAGAGGAGTCAAGAGCTTGAAAGAATTGCTCCATCTATGAGAGCTACACAACTACTCTATGACTTTTATCATCACTACCACCTCTTTCTCCAATCAAAGTATTTCCCTTCATGGATCGAAGGCTTTATTCAAGGTAAACCATCAAAATTGCTGCATATTTGTACTGTAGCTTACTTCCAGCAATGTAAACAAAATGTCAGTGTGTTTACTTCACTTTAAAAAGATGTTTTGAACTTGAATAGATGTTTCTCCAAGGAAGACAAACTAATGGCCAATAAGCACATGAAAAGATGCTCACTATTCTATGCTATCAGAGAAATACAAATCAAAACCACAATGAGATGTCACTCTATACCCAACCTAAAGGCTATTATAAAAGGTGAACATCAACTTCTGATATATACTACAACATAAGGATGAAAATTGTAAACATTATGCTAAGTGAAATAGGCCAGGCATGAAAGAACAAATATTGTGTAATTCCTCCTATATTAAGTATCCAGAATAATCAAATGAATAGAGACAGAAAGTAAATTTGTAGTTATCAGAGGCTGGGGTGAAGAGGGGAAATGGTGAATTTTTGCTTCACTGGGTACAGAGATTCTGATTGGGAAGATGAAAATGTTTTGGAACTAGACAGTGGTGATTGTTACACAATATTATAAATGCCCTTAGTATTACCAAACTGTACACTTACAATAAACTAAAATAGTAAACTGTGTGTTTTAAAAAAGATGCTTTGATATTAGGCAAGAACCCTGTAACAACGGACAGTCTTCTGAGTAGTTTCTATAAACTACAACTAAAACAAGATCATGGGCAGAGCACATTCCCTGGGCACAAATTTCACCTTGTTTGCTGAATGTTCCATCAGGCCAGGTCTGGGCAAAGACTGCTAATTCTGGCAGCTGCTCATGCACTCTCCAGCAGCAGCTGCTTTAAACCACAAGCTCCCTTTCTGGATACAGTTATGTTTATCCAGCTGAGCTGTCATGATTCACTCTCTGTATGGCTGGACTTGTTAACATAAGATAATGGCCTTTTGTGTGCAGATGTTGTTTCCTCTTCACCCCTTGGGCAGATTTAAGTAGAAAAGACTAATTTGCTGGATTTAATACAATGACCAAACACAAAAACCTAATAAAAATGTCATAAGTACATGCTCTAAAATGGCAAAGAATTGTGGAATTACACTTCAAAATATAAGCTGTGCCTTTGCAGCTGATCTAAGGAAACAAAATGATAAGATTAAGCCATGTGCTTCAGTGGCTTCCTACCATTTTAGCAATTTCAATTTTGTATTAATTTTGTAGTAATATTTTATTTTCACCTCTTAAAATATATGTATATATATATATATATATAACATTTTTGTAAGCAAATACACATATATGCATATATATTTATATATCATTTTGCAAATGTTTATATGTATTGTGAGAATTTTTATTTTTACCCATAATAAAAAATAATAATAATAAAAAAAAATGAAGTCAGAGTCACCAATCTCTGTTCTTCTTATGCTAATGGTTGATTATTTTAGAGGCATTGGACAAGGTGAATACTCCTAACAACTTAAATGTTATCTGCAGGAATTTAGCAATAACTCTTTGTTATTTCCTATCTTACCAGTTTTTAAACCTCATTCCAGATTTGTCATCTTTCTTGTGATTTGGAACTCATAGGTGCTGCCCTTTGAGATTTTGCCTCCTATACCTACCTCAACTCGCCTGGATTTAAAAACTTCTTTATATATTAATATGTATTTGCATATCTTGGCCAACATATCTAATTACATTAATTATATATACTTAATAATATTAAATATATATATTAAATATATATATTATATATATTTCAATATTCATGCAAATACTCAAACTGTATTTTTCTCTGAACTATGTCATTTAATTTATTACCCTAACATACATTCATTAAGAATCTACTAATTATCAGGCACTTATATAGGTGCTTGGATACATAACAGAAAAATTAAAAAATCCCTGCAGAGGACTGTAGAATGATGGTGGAAAAGGGAGCTCCAGGAATCAGTCTTTCCAACTGGAACAACTATTTTCCAGGCAGGAATGGTGTGAAACAAGTATTTTATTTTTACTCCAGAGGCCAGCAGAGCACTACAGTACCCACAGAAGAACAGGAAGAAGATGCTGATAAATAATCACAAAGAATAGTAAATTACTTTTTCCAAGTGGCAACAGTCAGGCCCATCTCCCATTCCCATGGCAGGCCAATGTGGGTTTCAACCCCTGACTATCTTGCTGTTGACAGAAAGAGACATAAAAATCCTCTTCCCTAACACCAGGAGTGGGAAGAGTAGATCACTAATCACAGCTTTAAATTAGAGAATGTGGATTGTTGGGGGCCCAGCTCCAATGGCAGCCTTTATTTGAACCCACTTAAGACAAAGAGGCAAAGGTTTCATAAGGGGAGAATTAAAGGTGTTACAATTCCTCAGAGCTGTAGAGGACAGTTATTTGAATGACTGTAGTTTCTGGACAGGCCAAGAAAGCTCAGCTTTGGAGAGTCATGGCACCTTGCCTGATCAGCTCTCCAATACAAGTTGGGTCTTGTCTGTGCTCCTATTTTTAGGTCCTTGGCCCAGTTTTGGCTGGGAAATATTGACTTAGGAAAGTCCTCTCTAGCATGCCCTTCCTCCCCAAATTTGCCTTCCAGATACAAGCAGCTTGGGGAAATGAAATGAATGTCAGAAACTATAGGTTCAGACTGTCTGGGGAAAAAGTTTCCAGTTTCTAACTCCCAGGATAGAGAGATCTGTCTCCTGGGACACAGAAGGGTTAACCAAACTCCAATACACATAGGAATTCCAAAACAACTAAAAAGCAGAAGCCCAGGAAAATACAGAGTCCCAGAAAGAAAGGGGAAAACCTGCACACTAAGTTTGTCTTAGGCAGATCTTCTTGATAGGATGTTTGAAAGTAAAGAAAATCACCACATTATTACCAGCTGGTTAAAAATTCAAGGAACAGATACCTCAGGGAATAAAACCCAGATGTAACATTTGAAAGTAATAAAATGTATAGTGCAAAATGCAGCAAAAGCATAGAAGAAGAAAAAAAAGAGGAAATAACAGCACATACAAAGAAAGAGGATAAAAATCTGGAAAACACCAATTTAGAAGATCAGATTATGTACACACCACACAAAGCCTTTAAAAAGAATGTTAAAAATGCTCAAGGAGATAAAGGAAAATACAGAGGAAGAATTAAAGGATATTAAGAAAATAAGGAATGTGTGTGATATGGAAATCTTAATAAAGAGATAAAAAATGTAAAAAGGAGCCAATCAGAACTACTGGAGCTGAAGACCACTGTGGTAATTTGGTATTGTTTATGAATTCTAAAAGTGGATACTGGATTGTATTTGTAAACTGGTATGTTGTCTGGGTGTATTAAACTCTATTAGATTCAGAGGTTTCACTTTTTCTTTATTAAATTAAGATTAGGGCTTTTATTTGGCCATATCATTATGGTGACTCAGTTTGAGTCCTTGCCTCCCCTTGTAGGTAATATAAACAGATGCTTAATCAAAGACAGGGAAGTAAATACACAGAGAAGGAGAACACAGAGAAGTCAGGAATCTGGAACTTCGGAGAAGATGGAAGACTAGTAAGACCCAGAAATCTCTTCTCCAGAAGAATAGCTAGAGGATGGGCTGAAACAGCCCCAAAGAAGATCTTCTGGGGTTTGGGACAGCAGGTGAAGCCTGCGCCCAACCCAGAGGAGAGAGGGACAAAAGAGGAAGGTCTCAGTGACAGAAATGTGGGTTGAAGCCAGAAGTAGCTGCTGCTGCCAGCACCCTCCCTTACACTAAAGACTCTTTAGAATTCTCAGGCCCCTGGGCCTGAAACTACAGACAAAAGGGGCTCCAAGGATGTACCACCCCAGAAAAGGGGAGATAGAGGGACACATCTTAAAGCTGACTCAGATTCTGACCCACCAAATTTGGGCTGTGGTGCCCCTAGGACCCTTCCAGGTTGGTCCACATGGTGATTTGCCCTGGGAGCCAGCAAAGGACTGGAGAAATCTGACCCTTGCAATCTCCCTCTCTTCTAGCCTGGACTAGTTGTTGAGGACTCCACAGGAGAAGGGAGAGAGAGCCTGGGGTTGACTTAGGTTTTGACTCCCAGGTTTGGTCTGGTGTGTCCCGAGAGCCCTTCCAGGCTGGGCGGGGCTGTGCCATTGTTTGCCCTGGAGGTAGCAAGGGGCTAAAGAAAAATAAACCTCCTAATCTCCTCCTCTACTAACAGGGGCTGATTGTTCAGGATTCAGAGGGGAGTAGAAATATTTCCTGCCTGGGAACAGGGAGGGGGCTGCCAGAGAAGACTGGAGAACTCTCTCAGAAAATTAGAATTGCAAGGCTCTTAACCTCCATGTATCACATTGATCTAGTCTGTGTTGCAACAAATACACTCCGACCAGGCATTGAATTGAGAGCTGACAAAGAGCAACATCTCTGGCAGATGAAGGAAGTGCACATAAGAAAATTAAAAGTAAGTAGGAGAGGCTTTTCCTGGCCTTTATAGCCTCCCTGCCCAAGGACCTAGGAAGTGACCCTACAACCAATTACTGGGTCCAGTGCCCAGGTTTGAGCAACTAGCAAGACAATCTTAACAATCCAGGTTGAGCCAAAAGTCAAAGAGCTGCGGTAACTCACAGCCTCCTGTCACTAAATCCATATAAAAGAGAAAAATATTGAGCATTTGAGTAAATTACATCCTAACCAGATGCCTAAACACCAGCAAAAAATTATGAGTCATACTAAGAAAATAGAAGACATGGCCCAAGAAAAGGAATACATCAAAGTCCCAGAAGAGATGCAGAATTTGAGATAACTAATTAGTGAGATGAGCACTAATTTCCAAAATAAAATTAATGAGTTGAAAGACAATATAGTTAAAGAGATAAATGACATCAAGAAGACATTGAGTGAACTCAAAGAAGAATTTGAAATCCTGAATAGGAAAGTAACAGATCTCATGGGAATGAAAGACACAATATGTGTGGTCAAAACACATTTGAGGCATACAACACCAGACTCGAAATGATAGAAGAAAGAATAAGTGATACCAAATAAAGAGCAGCTAAAATTGAAGAGGAAAGAACAGAGAGAGAAAAGAATGGCAAAAATTGAGCAGGTGCTCAGAGAGTTGAATGACAACAAAAAACACAACAACATATGTATCATGTGAGTTCCAGAAAGAGAAGAAAAGGGAAAAGGGGCAGAAAGAGTATTTGAGGAAATAATAGCTGAAAACTTCCCAACTCTCACAAAGGAAATGAACTTACATGTCCAAGAAGCACACCGTACCCCGATCAGAATAAATCCAAATAGACCTATGCCAAAACACATACTACTCAGATTGTCAAATGTCAAAGAAAAAAGAGAAAATTCTCAGAGAAGCAAGAGATAAGCAAATGATCATGTACAAGGGATGTCCAGTAAGACTTAGTGCAGGTTTCTCTTTAGAAACCATGGAGGCGAGAAGACAGAGGTATGATACAATTAGGAAACTGAAAGAGAAAAACTGTCAGCTGAGAATTCTTTATCCAGCAAAACTGACCTTCAAATATGAAGGTGAGAATAAAATATTCACAAGCAAGCAGAAAATAAGAGAGTTTGCAGAGAAGAATCCGCCTTTGCAGGAAATATTTAAGGAAGCCTTAAAACCTGAAAGAAAAAGGCAAGAGAGAGAGAGGCTTGTAGGAGAGTATAGAAGAAAGAATATCAGAAAGGATAACTAAAAGAGTGAACATAGGACAAAAACAAATGACATATGAAAACCAACGAATAAAATGGAAGAAGGAAATAGTGCATTTACAGTAATATTATTGAATGTGAATGGATTAAACTTCCCAATCAAAAGATACTGGCTGATAGAATGGATAAAAAACCATGAGCCATCCATATGTTTCCTATAAGAAACTCACCTTAGACCCAGGGATACAAACTGGCTGAAAGTGAAAGTTTGGAAAAAGATACTCCACGTGAATAGTAACCAGCAAAGAGCAGGGGTAGCCATACTAATATCAGACAAAACAGACTTTAAATACCAAAAGTTATAAGAAATACAGAAGGCCATTATATATTAATAAAAGGGACAACCAACCAGGAAGATTTAACAGTCATAAATATCTACACACCTAAACAGGGTGCCCCAAAATATATGAGACAAACTCTGGCAAAACTGAAGGAAGAAATAGACATTTCTACAATAATCATTGGAGACTTCAATACCCTACTCACATCATTAGATAGAACAACTAGACAGAAGATCAACAAGGAAACAGAGAACTTGAACAATATGATAAACAAGTTAGACCTAATGACATATACAGAACACTGCATCCAAACTCCACGGGTTATACAGTCTTCTCAAGTATGCACGGATCTTTCTCCAGGATAGATTACATGTTAGGTCACAATTCAGCTCTCAATAAATATAAAAAGATTGAAATTATACAAAGCACCTTCTCGGATCATAATGGAATGAACTACAAATCAATAATAGGAAAAAAAGTAAATTTGCAAATGTGTGGAGACTGAACAACACTCCTAAATAATTGGTGGGTCAAAGAAGAAATTGTAAATGAAATCAGTAAATATATTGAGACAAATGAAAAGAATAACACAATGCATCAAAATTTATGGGATACAGCAAAGGCAGTCTTGAGAGGGAAATTTATAGCCCTAAATGCCTATATTCAAAAGCAAGAAAGAGCTAAACTCAAAGATTTAACTGAACAACTAGAGAAACTAGAAAACCAATCCCAAAGCAAGCAGAAGAAAAGAAATAATAAAGATTAGAGCAGAAATAAATGACAATGAGAACAGAAAAACAATAGAGAAAACCAACAAAACCAAAAGCTGCTTCTTTAAGAAGATCAATAAAATTGACAAATCCCTAGCTAGAATAACAAAGAAAAAAAGAGAGAAGATGCAAATAAACAAAATCAGAAATGAAAGGGAGGAAAGTTACAAATGATGCCAAAGAAATAAAAAGAATCTAAGAGGTTATTATGCGAAACTATATGCCAACAAACTAGACAACTAGATGAAATGGACAAATTTCTAGAAATGCCCAACCAAACTAGTGATGCTACAAAAAATACAAGAACTTAACAACCAATCACATTTAAGGAGATTGAATTCATCATCAAAAATCTCCCAGCACAGGAAAGTCTAGGACCAGATGACCTCACAAATGAATTCTACCAAGCATTTCAAAAAGAATTAACACTAATCCTGTTTAAACTCTTCCAAAAATTTGAAGAGGAAGGAAAATGACTAAACACACTTTATGGAGCCAACACCACCATAATACCAAAGCCAGATAAAGATTCTTCAAGAAAAGAATCTTTAAAAATAAAGATTAAAAATAGCTAAATGGGACCTCCTCAACATTAAGCACTTTTGCATCTCACAAGACTTTGTCAAAAGGGTGAAAAGGCAGCCAACTCAATGGGAAAAAATATTTGGAAATCACATATCTGGTAAGGGTTTTATATCCAGGATATATAAAGAGATGTTACAACTCAACAATAAAAAGACAAACGACCCAATTAAAAAATTGGCAAAAGACTTGAATAGACATTTCTCCAAAGAAGAATTACAAATGGCTAAAAAACACATGAAAAAATGATCAACATCAACTCATGATTGGGGAAATGCAAATCAAAACTACAATGAGATATCATTTCACACCTATCAGAATGGCCACTATTAAAAAGACAGCAGCTACAAGTGTTGGAGAGGATGTGGAGTGATAAGAACACTTCTTTACTGTTGGTGGGAATACAGAATGGTACAGCCACTATGGAGGACTGTTTGGCAGTTCCTAAAGAAGTTGACTATAGACTTGCCACGTGACCTGGAAATACACTACTGGGTATATACCCAGAAAAATTGAGAGCAGTGACATGAACCGACATCTGCACACTGATGTTCGTAGCAACATTATTCACCATTGCCTAAAGCTGGAAACAACCCAGGTGTCCATCAACAGATGAATGGATAAACAAACTGTAGTCTATTCACATGATAGAATATTATGCATTTGTAAGAAGAAATAAAGTCATAAAGCATATGACAACATGGATGAACCTGGAGGACATTATGTTGAGTGAAGCAAGCCAGACACAAAAGGACAGATACTGTATGAATGCATTACTATGAACCAAATATATTGTGTAACATATTGTTTGATTTTTTAAAAATTGTGTATGTATCTAGTACATTTAATTGAGAAATGTAAAAAGACAGAGAGACAGAGACAGAGAGAGAGAGGGGGGGGGGAGAGAGAGAGATACCTTAATAAACTTACCTATAGAATTTCCAAAAAAAAAAAAAAAAGAAGGAGAACACAGAGAGTTTGGTTTGGGCACTGGAGCCCCAGGGAAAGAGCTGAGCCATTTGCCTGATAGTTAAAAGCTGAAGAGACCAGAGACTTGAAGAGCTGAGAAAGCCCAAAAAAAGATGAATGCTGGGGAGAGAGACAAGCCTCTTACTAGCCTACCACTGAGATAGAAAGTGGCTGGGACCATGAAGCTTTAGGAAAAGAGGAAGGTTGAACCCTCAAAGAGACCGGCAGCCATCTTACTCCAACATCTGGCAACAGACTTTGGTGAGGAAAGTAACTTACTCTTTATGGCCTTGTGACTGTAAGCTTCACCCTCAAATAAATTCCCTTTATAAAGGCCAAAAGATGTCTGGTATTTGCATCAGCACTTTTTTGGCAGCTAATACAGAATTTGATACTGAAGAGTGGGGTAATGCTTTTGCAATTACCAAAATGCGGAAATGGTTTTATAAATGAGTAATGGGTATACTTTGGAGGAATTTTGACATGCTTGATGGAAAAGGCCTAGATTGCTTTGAAGAGACAGGTGGTAGTAATATGTAGCCTAAAGTTATTTTTGATAAGGCCTTAAAAGGAAATAATTGTGAGATGTTTGATAGGAAAGGTCTAGAGTGCTTTGAGGAGACTGTTGGTAGTAATATGGACACTAAAGAGATTTCTTTAATGAGGCCTTTGAAGTAAATGGTGAACTATTACTGGAAACTAGAGGAAAGGTGATCCGTTTTTTAAAGTTGCAGAGAACTTAGCAAGATTGACTCCTTATGTTATATGGAAGGCAGAATTTGAAAATGGTGAGCCTGGACATTTAGCTGAATAACTTTCCAAAGTAAACTTAGAGAATGTGGCTTGGCTTCTCCTCGCAGCTTATAGCAAAATGTTAGATGAGAGAGAAAAGCTGAGAACTCAATTGTTGGGCACAAAGAAATGAGAAACTTATTCCAGAAATCCCAAGCCTCTGGAAATCAAGTCCCCAGATGATAGTTCACCATTTGAGGAATTAACTAAATTTGGAACTTATATAAGTCAGAATTGAAAATGCAGTTATCCAGGAAGGACTTGTGGAAAGTCTTACTGTCTGATGGTTTGGACCCATGCTTCCTGCATGCTAAACCAACAAGTTTTTTGAGAAAGCTCTATGAACAAAACCATTGTCAGCCTGGACTAAAAGGACATGTAGGGGAAAGACAGAAGAGAAAATGGCTTTAAGAGGAAAATCATGGAAGCTGAGATTTGGAATTAAGACATCTCCTTAGGCCAAGAGAGTAACCCCACCCATGTGTACAGAGAGGGAGGATGACTAATAAAACCACCAATATCTTAAAATGAAAAATTTCAAGGAGGATTTCAAGAGCAGATTGAAGCTGACAGAAAAATCAGTGAAGTTGAAGATAAGACACCTGAAGTAAGTCAGTCTGAGGAGCAGAAAGTGAAAAAAAAAAAGTATTATATAAAGCAAAATAGCCTAAGACAACTCTGGGACACCATCAAGCATACGTATATACACATTATGGGAATCGTTGGAGGAAAAGAAAATCAGAAATTTGCAGAAGGGCTATTCAAATATATAAGGTCAGTGAACTTCCCAAACTTAGCAAAAGATGTCAATGTGTGCAACCAACATGTCCAGAGAACACCAAACAGGATAAACAAGAAAAAATTACACCAGGTCATGTATTGATCACCTATTAAATTCAAAGGACAAGAAGAGAGTTCTGAAAGCTGCAAGAGAAAAGCAGGAGTATGTAAAAGGGAGTTCCAATTAGATTGAGTGCTGATTTCTCATCAGAAACCATGAAGACAAGAAGTCAGTAGGTTGAATTACTTAAAGTTCTGAAAGGAAAAAAAAAATCCAACCAAGAATCTTATATCCAATGAGAATTTCTTTTTAAAAATGAGGGTGAGATTAAGCAATTCTTTGATAAACAGATGCTGACGTAGATCACCACCACTAGGCCTGCCCTAAAAGCAATGTTAAATGGAGCTCTTCAGACTGAAAGAAAGGCACTGGCTCAAAGCAGCATAAAGAAATAATCATCTGGGATAAAGGTAACCATTTGGGAAATTATAAATTCCTGTATTATTGTAGTGCATTGCTTGGTATATAACCCCAATTCTTACTTCTTTCAGGTGTTAGAACATAAATGCATAACAAGTAATGATAAATCTATTCTTTTGGTCAAATCATGTACAAAACATAAGTGGTAACATGGACAAAAATGGTGGAGGTATAAAAAAAGTATATATGCTATTGAAGCTAAGTTGTATCAATACAAATGTAATTGTATATTTAGTATGTTATATTTTAACACATGGTAATTACATGGAAAATAGATGAGAAAAATACATGATAGATAACAGAAGGCACTCAGTATGATACAACACAAAACTTCAAATAAATAAAGAACTAGGCATTATCAGAATAAATGAAGGACAAAAAAGTTTAAGACATACAAAGACTAAAGAGCAAAATGGCAGAAGAAAGTCTCAGATTATCAGTACTGATTTTAAATGGAAATGGATTAAACTCCCTAGTCAAAATTCAAGCAATGACAGAATGATTAAAAATTCAAGACCCAACCATAGGTTGAATGCAAAAAAACTCATTTTAAATTCAAAGATACAAGTAGTTTGAAAGTGGAAGGATGGAAAAAAATATACCATGCAAGTAGTAACTGAGTAAGAGCTATAATAGTGTATTAGTCAGGATTCTCTAGGGAAATGGAGCCACAGAAGATATCTGTAAAGAGTAAGAGATTTTTAAAAATTATCTTACACAACCATAGGAAAATACAAGTCCAAATTCTGCAGGACAGGCTGCAAACCAGGGGCTCTGGTAAATGTCCTTGATGAGTTTCCAGGAGCTGTTGGCTGTCCGAAGTAGAGTTGCTGTCATGGGCTTTTGGGCTCCTTCCTCATATAACTTACTTGTGCCTTCAGGACCCACTCCAGTCCTATCTCAATTATACCACTTCCACTTTATTATGGAGTGCTACTGTGCATGGCCAAATTTATAGTTTGTTTGGTTAGACAATTCTTAGCTCATGATAGCCAACTCAGGTCTCATGGTAACTTTGTGATGCATGGTTAAGTGTCCAGTCTCTACTAAAGTCCAATAGCAGGCCAAAAGCTGTTTCTGAAAATGAGAATAGTTATCTGCAGAGGATGGCAGGGATTTTCTCCAAAATTCTAAGGGTCTGCTTTGTGATTCTTTTACAGGGGCCTGCCAAAGGTTCCAGATGGTATCTCTATTTGCCAATGACACTTCCAGCACTGACACTTCTTGCCACCAAGATCTTCTGCTAGATCATATGACCCAAGTGGTAGTGCAGCTTGTACAGCAACATGGATCTGTTATGGAACCTCCTCTTGTTCAAGTCCCCAACCAAAACTAGCAGATTTTCTGGCCACTTGGTAAATAGGCTGGAGTAGCACACAAAAATGAGGAATGTGTTGTCTCCAAAACCCGAAGAGACCAACTAAGCATTGTGCCTCCTTTTTGGACATAGAAAGGGCAAGATGTAACAGCTTATCTTTCACTTTAGAAGGGATATCTTGACATATCCCACACCACTGGACATCTGGAAATTTCAATGATGTGAAAGTCCTCTGTATTTGTGGTGGTTTTATCTCCCATCTTCAATCATGCAAATGACATACCAAAAAGTCTAGAGTCAGTACTACTTGCTCACTAGGTCTGAACAACATGATATCATCAATAAAATGGACTAGTGTGATGTATTGTGGGAGGGACCGATGATCAAGTTCCCTTAGTACAATATTATAACATAGGGCAGGAGAGATGATATACACCTGAAGCAGAACAGTGAAGGTATACTGCTGGCCTTTCCAGCTGAAAAGAAACAATTTCTGTTGGCCCTTACTAATGGCAATTTAGAAATAAGCATTTGCCAGATAAATAACATATCAGGTATGAGGGGATATGTTTATTGGTTTTTGAAAGGATAAAATGTCTGTGACAGCAGTTGTGATTGGAGTCATTGACTAGTGAAGTTTATGATAATATTTTATCATCCTTCAAGGCACATCTGTTTTCTGAACAGGCCAAATAGAAGAGTTGAATGGGAATGTGATGGGAATCCCCAGCCTTGCATCCTTCAAATCCTTGATGGTGTCATTGATCTATACAACACATCCAGGAATCCAGTATTGCTTTTGATTTACTATTTTGCTAGGTAGGGGTAGTTCTAGTGGCTTCCACTTGGACTTTCATACCATAATAGCCCTCACTCCACAAGTTAGAGATCCAATGTGGAGATTCTGTCAGTTACTGAGTATGTCTATTCCAATTATGCATTCTAGAATTGGGAAAACAATGACCAAATGGGTCTGGGTGGACCATAGAGATGTTTTGGGTCTCCTGGAATTAATGTCACGTCTGAGCCAGTGTCTAATAATCCCAGAAAATCATTTCCTTTTCCCTAATGCACAGTTACTCTGGTTAAAGTCTGTAGGTCTCATTGGGGAAAGCTGGGGAAAAGCTTAACAATATAATTTTTGGCAGTATTACAGGATCCTTCCCCAAGGGGTCATGGCTTTCTCCTCATTCAAGGGGCTCTGAGTCTGTAAACTGTCTCACATCTGGGAATTGATTAAGGGGCCATGATTCTTTGTGTCTCTAATTAAAGTTAGTGTTTTGTTTGCTCAACCTAGAACTCTTCTGCTTATACAGATCAAGTGGGAATTTATTAGACTGCCCATTTATTTCACTTCTAGGTACCCCATGATCCATTACCCAATGTCATAACTCTATAGGCTCAGACTTTTGATTGCTGCTTTGGGCCTGCCTTTCATTGTGGGAGCCACACCCACATTATCTTTGATGATTAAATGCTGATTCTTGCATTTTACCAGCCTGTGATCCTATGATCCCTATAAGGTATAAGGATTCTAGTTTCATGACAACAGTTTCCACATTAATAACTAGACTAGACTAGAGAAGGGCAATCACCGAGCACTTCAGGGAAGATGAAGTTAGTCTTACAAATTTATTCCTCACAGTCCTGGTTAAAGTTATGTCTTTTGGACATTCCTATGGAGAGTGGGCAGCTCTTAAATGGTAAATCCACTCTTGAATTCCAATCTCTCTAAGTCTTTGAATTGTCTCTTTTACAGTATACCAGGATAAATTAGGCTTTTGACCTCAGACATTCTAGGCTATCTTTTATTCCATGTTTCAGTCAGCCACACAAACAAACTCCCAGGAACAGCACTGAATCCAGAATTTCTGATTAGTGGGTCCATATCAGTAAAGTTAGACTGATCCAACTTTATGTTCCTTCCAACTTTATCCCATACCCTTAATATCCATTGCCACATATATTTCCCTGAATTCCAATATAAATTGGAAAGTAAATGCAGTTCATTTAGAGTATAGTATACTTCCTCATGGATCATACATTGTACTTCACCTTTGGGAGCTTGTTGTGATATTAGTCTGGTAATAGGTGTGGAAAAGAATAGGGGTGGCAGGGTGGACAAGTATAATGATTAGAAATATCATGCAAGTTACTGATCTCAGGACATTCTTTTGCATTTTTGCCTGGTGAGACAGGATTAATCTCTTCATTTGGATGTTGGATGGCACATTCCTCCTGGCAGAGTGTAGGCTGGGCAGTGCAGGCTGAAGTTTGGCTTGTACACACCTCAGAGCTGGGAGGAAATTCATACACCCTGGGGTAGGTGGGAGGTTGGCTGATACAGCTTGACATTATGTGGTCTCCACAGGGTAGACCATTACAGGTTTATCTGTTAAAGTCTAAGTGGAATTTAGGGTTTCACTGTCTACATCCCAATCCTCGGGATTCCACTCCTTTCAAACCAATGCTTTCACTTTAACAGAAGACAACATGCAAGGTTGAGATTTTATTTTCACTTGTAACTCTGCTACTAATACACTGAGACTCTGAGTCTGGTTTTCAGTGATCTCAAGTCTGCAGCTTCACAAAACAAGATTTTCTTTCAGAGCACACAATGAAACTCTCACAAGACTCATGAAGTTGCAAATTTAAAGCCTTTAGCTCATCCCTTTATTTTGTAACTGTACCCAGAGTATTTAGGAACATCCAGCCAATATCATTGTAACTTTTGACACCACAAAACTCTGTTGAGGTGTTGAAAATGCTCTCATCCAGATCCTTGCATCTTATAAACATAGAAGTAGTCAAAGCCACTGGTGATATTTTGTGTATCCTCATTGCCAACTCATGCCATGGATTGTCATTAGCCTCTTGATTATTGGAAAGGGTGTCATTAGTGCCTTTGAATCCAATTTGAGTAGAAAGCCAATTGCAAAATTGCCAGAAATCCCATTTTTAAGATTCTGTTTCTCAAGAACCACTCCTGGTACTAAGATGTGTTAGTCTGGGTTATATAGGGATAGAGAACCAACAGAAGATATTGAAAAAGTATGAGATTTTATAAAATTCTCTCACATGACCATGGGGATGAACAAGTACAAATTCCAAAGGGCAGGCTGCAAACCAGGGGCTCTGATGAAGGTCTTTGATGAGTTCCCAGGAGAAACTGGCTATCTGGAGTGGAGCTAGGAATTCTCTGTCTGAATCTTGAAATCACTTCCCCTTTTAAGGCTTTCAAATGTTTGGGTGATTGTAGGTGTAAGCAGCCATCTATGAAATCAACTCACTGATAATTAAAACCTATGATATGTCCTTGTATTCCAAGTATATTTGCTAGCCAAGCATGTACTTGACCATACAACTGGGCACTGTTACCTGGCCAAGTTGACACATTAGCCTACCTATAACATTACCTATACTAAAATCAGATAAAATAGACTTTAAATCAAAAGCAATTATGATGGATAAAGACCATCATTATATACTGATAAATAAGACAATTCAACAAGAAGATACAATAACTAGAAATATGTATGCACCTAATAGCACAGCCTCAAAATATATGAAGGAAATACTGTCAAATTTTAAGTGAGTAAATGATGATTCTACAATAATTGTTGGAGAATTTAGATACCATTTGTAATAATGGATAGAGCATATAATAGAAGATCAATAAGGAAATGCAAGACTTGAGTGGTACTCTAAATCAACTAGACTTACGAGACATCTACAGGACACTTCACACAACAAGAGCAGAAAGCATATAGTGCATATGGATAATTCTCTAGGATAGACCATAGGTTAGGTCACCAAAAAATGTTACAATCCATCCAAAATATTGACTAATACAATGTAAATACCCTGAGCAGATTGGAATGAAGATAGGATCAATAAAATAGTTAGAAATGAAAAATTTACAAATATGTAGAAATTAAATTGTAACATTTTTAAACCAACAATGGGTTAAACTGGAAATCAGAAGCAAAATTACAAAATATCTTGAGGTGAATGAAAATCAATATCAATATACTGATACTTATGAGTTGAAGCAGAAGGCACTACTGAGAGGGAAATTTATAGCTATAAATATTTCCAGTTAAAGAGAAGCAAAATAGCAAATCAAAGAGCTAACCTCAAAACTGGAAGAACAAGAAAAAGAAGAACAAACTAAACCCAAAGCCAGCAGAAAAAAGAATGTAACAAATTTTAGAATGGAGATAAATGAAATAGAAATCAAAACAGAACAAAAACAATTGAGAGAATTAACAAAACCAAAAGTTGATTCCTTGACAAGAACAAGAGAATTTATAAATTTAGTTGGTGGAAAAGAAAAAAAGAGAGTGGGTACATATAAAGAAAATCAGAAATGAATATGAGGACATTACCACTGATCCTGCAGAACTAAAAAAAGGTATAAGAGAATACTATGAACAAATATTTGACAATAAATTAGATAACCTAGATGAAGTGGAGAAATTCTTAGAAAAACATAAACTACCTATATTGACTTTAGAAGAAATTGAAAATATCAACAAACAAATAAATAGTAAAGAGATTGAATCAGTAATCATCACCTCCAATCAAATAGAAGTCCAGGGCCAGATGATTTCACAGGGGAAATCTACCAACCATTCCAAGAACACTTATTTCAAATTCTGCTCATACTCTTCCAAAAAATTGAAGTGGAGTGAACACACCCTAATTCATTCAATGAGGCCATCATCACTGTAATACAAAAGTCATATAAACATAACACATGATAAGAAAACTACAGACCAATATCTCTTATTAATATAGATGCAAAAATCCTCACTCCCACAGTACCAAAATGAATCCAACAGCATATTAAAAATATATATATATCATGATCAATAAAGATTGCTTGCTGGTATGCAAGGTTATTTCAACATAACATAATGAATTAATGTAATACAACATTACATTATACATTAATATAAAGAAGGGAAAAAAAATCTCAAAATGATGCAAGATGAAGAAAATTCATTTTACCAAATTCAGGCTTCTTTTTTGATTAAAAAAAACAAACACATTTCAAATACTAGGAATGGAAGGCAACTTACTCAACATGATAAAGGGCATATATTAAAAGCCCACAGCTAACATCCTACTTAATTGTAAAAGACTAAAGGCTTTCCCTGTAAGAGCAGGTAGAAGCAAAGTATGCCCACTTTTACCACTATTATTTACCTCTGTGTTGTAAGATTTTGCCAGTACAATTATCCAAGAAAAAGAAATAAAAGACATCCAAATTGGAAAGGAAGAATTAAAACTTTCCCTATTTGCAATTGACATGATCCTTATCTTGGCCTGCCAAAGGGCTGCAGATGCAAAATACAAGAAATTCCTTGACTTTTATAAAGGGGATGCATTTGAGACAAAGGATTATAGTTCCAAGGCCATAAAAAGTCCAGAGTAGACATCAGAGCTGCTTGCTCACCAAAGTCACCTACTGTTGATCCTGGTGTGTTGCAAAGTGATGAAGCAAGATGGCTGCTGATCTCTGCCCAGGATTGTATTTCCCCTCCATTCTCACCACTTCCTCTTTAGCTCAAAGGGCCCAGCTTTTTGAAGCTTCATGCTTAAGTGATCCTGTCATCCTTTCTCTCCTGGCAGAGGGCTTGTTTCTTTCTGGGCCTCCTCTATTAGTCATAGCTCTTTTGCTCTCTTCCCAATTTCAGCTGTAATCTTTCAGGCAAACAGATCATTTCTCCCTGTGGATTCAGATGTTTGAGCCTTCTCCTTCTGAAACATAGCAGGATAAAAAATGATAGAACTCTCTCTTCTTGTCTGTTGTGTCTGTTTGTCCCTGTGAGTCTATCTATATCAGACCCAGCAAGGGGGCTGGGACTCAAGCTGAGTTAAGCCTTAATGACTTGGTCAATATAGCAATTTTAACAGGCAATGTAATCAAAGACCCCACGATTGAATTTACTGCAAATAAAGCTTATCACATGCAGATTATAGATAGTTTAGTTTACACACATTATTTTCCTCTTTTTGGGATGCAGATAATAATCTCAAACTACTACAATCCTATTTTCAGAATATCCTGAGAAAGCCTCAAAAAAGTTCATTGAGGTGAAAAATGAATTTAGCAAAGCAGTGGGGTACAATAATAACACCAAAATATCAGGCATATTTCTGTATACAAGCAATTAACAACCAGAATAAGAAATCAAGAGGAAAATTCCATTCACAATGGCAACTAAAAGAATCAAATATCTAAGAATAAATCTAAACAAGGATGTAAATAATTTGCCTACTGAAAATGGCAAAACATTGCTAAAAGAAATCAATGAATACCTAAATAAATGGAAGAACATTCCATATTCATAGACTGGAAGATTAAACATCATTAAGAAGTCAATCCTACACAAACAATTTAAAGACTTAAAATCATCCTAATAAAAACTCCATCAACTAGTAAGATAAGATTTACCATTTGCTTTGAGGTACAATATTGGCTGGACCAATTTATAAATGTTCTGCTTAACTCACATAATGATAAGAGGGATTGCCCTTCTTTTCTAAACGCTAAAATTCATTTGAGTTTATACACCAGATGTTCTTTTATCAACTCACTTCAAAAATAGTTTTCATAAAATGAATGTTGAAAACAATGGCTTCCAAATTCTCCTAATTTGATTGGAACAAGGTTAACTTTGGCCAAAGAATGGGAGTCAAGATATAGTTATACATTGGAAGAGAAAATGAAGTCAATATTGTCCAAAGAAATTGCAGGTAGATATTTCAACAGAGGTAGACATGAAATTCAGTAACTTTTAATAGCCTGTTTACATAATTCATTTCACTATGTAGGATGGTTGATAAAATTGATGGAGGCTGAAGGAAGATTACTTGTGTAAGTGCTCAAGATGTAGTATTGTCGGACAATTACCCAGTAGTTATTCAGGATTCTTGCATTCCTAGAAAACTCTGCAGAAAAATCCAGGTTAGTGTTGCACACTATCAATGCTTCTCAGGTATTTATCCAAACAACCCATACAAATAGTGTATTAGAACACTTAAATTACCAATATCAACTAGTCAAGTGGCAATATTAAGGGAAAATTATGAAAAATTTTAAGTTGAAAAAGTACACATGTTTTAATGATATGGCATGATTTTCTTTCACTATCTCTGAAATTATCTCTGAAATAATTTTTTAAAAGTTAAATATATTAAAATAATGTTACCCTCCTCACTCTGATCTCCTTAAATTTGAAAAATCACTAGGTTTCCATCTAGAAAAGGGAATAAAATAGTGGAATTAAGGAAATGATACTTACAGATGGTAATATGAGCTGATGATAGAATGAGCATTTAATAGGAAGTAATTTTGGAAAAAAGAAAAGTTGAGTGTTTTCAGAAAGGAAGAGAGCCTCAACGGACTGGGTTCCATTAATTGGGAGTTAAAATAAAGGCAAATTTCACTAACTTTGCCATTGCAACTATATATTTTATTCAATCGTGTAAAAAGAAACTGTGATATCCAATGGGTCTATGATTGTCCTTATACTTATGAGCTGAAATTCAAGTTTTTGGACTTCCCACTTATGTAAAAAGAGAATTAAAAATTCTTCTAACTTGTAAATCCAATTATATAAGCATTCTGTTTAATAGCTGTCATAGCTTTCCAAAAGGCTGCCAATGCAAAGTACCTGCAATAGGATGGTTTTCATAATGAGGATTTTATTTCTGGTAAAAGCTTACAGTTCTGAGGTCATAAAATTTCCAAATCAAAGCACCATCAGAGATGCTTTCCCACCAAGGTTAGCTATTCTTGATCCTAGCTTCCTGCCATGTGACAATCAGGCAAGACAACAGTCTGCCTGTCTCTAGCTACTTTCTCCTTGAACTCAGCTGTGGCTGATAAGTCACCTTTCCTCAGGCCTTGGCTCCTTGAGCTAATAGGGACTTCTCTCCTTGAGCTCAACTGTGGGCAATCTTGCATCCTTTCTCTCATATAGCCTGATCAAACTGTTAGCTTCCTTTTTCTTTGTGTATGTGTCTCCTCTTTCTGTCTCCGTTTTTATCAGAGCCCAGCTAGAGAGTGGAGATTCAAACTGGCTCATTGCTCATTGACAAAGTCCAATCAATAGGATCTCACATCCACAGGAATGAGTTTGTTAAAAAACATAATCTTTTTCTTTTTGGGATTCATAATAGAAATTCAAACTGTCAGAGTAGCCATGAATTTGTTGAGGTGAATAATGCAGGTACCTTCAAGAAGAGTTCAGGAATGACATTTTAGTTATATCATTGAGAGAGGCAGCTACAACAGAAAATGTAGTAACCCACTGACAGCAATTTTCTTTTGGTAGTAGGCTGAGGGAAACTGAATGGCTGCAATTCTACCTGGTAAGAGGGTTTGCTTTCTTGGTTGTATCATGACCGAGCTAGTGGACTTGGGTCTGCCACAATTGTAATTTACTTTTAGAAACTCTGTCATTTCACAGCCAAGGTTTTGAGGAAATGAAAAGATTCCAATTGAAAAGAGGTTGTATAAGTGAACAGAAGAGCACATATTGTCTACATATTGAATTATATTAGAAGAACAAGAAAATTCTATGTTTGGATGATTATGGTTGAGACCCTGGAAAATTATGGGAGGCTTTAGTGAACTGCTTTAAAAAAAAACATATTTTTTAAATGATACTTAGATTACACCAATGTCACATAAAAAATATAGGGGATTCCTATATACCCTGCTCATCACACCTTCCACATTTTCCCACATTAACATCCTTCATTAGTGAGGTACATTCATTGCAAATGATTAACACATTTTGGAGCATTCCCACTAAGCATGGATTAAAGTTTACATTGTAGTGTACGTTTTCTTCTACCCATTTCTGTAGGTTAGGCCAAGATACATAATGGCCTGCATCTGTCATTGCAATGTCATTCAGGACAATTCCCAGTCCCTAAAATGCCCCCATGTTACACCTGTTTTTCCCTCTGCCTGCCTTCAGAGCCTCCAATGGCCACTGCCTCCACATCAATGATATAATTACTCCCATTGCTAGAATCACAATAAATATATAGTAGAATACCAGTAAGTCTACTTTATGCCATTGCTCATTCCCCAATCCTGTGGATTCTGGGATGGTGATGTCCACTCCACCTCTAATTGAGAGGGGGCTACCATCCTATGGGACTGATTGATGGGACTCTCTTGCTTGCAATTGTAGACTCTCTTGGTTCCTTGGTATGGAAGCTGTCAATCGTCACCTCCCTGTTAGTCATCATGGGTAAGACTAATGAACTGGAGAGTAGGTTTTGCAACTCCATTGAGATTCAGAGCCTAGCTGGCACAGGCACAGACCACAAATTTAAGACTTGAATATACACATACAGCTCTAATGCTAACTAGAGGTTCAAATAGAAGGACAGACTAACCATGTGTAGGGAAAATACAAATGAGTCCAACTCTGTCATGCTGGGGAGCAGAGATTCAAAAGTAGGGCCCACTGGCAAAGCACCAAATTCTTGAGTTATTTGCCCTGACTATCATGTCTGGTTGTCTTCAGAGGCCTCAGAAGCCCCACTATTTGGGATAATATCTACTTTGGCAGTCAATGAGATCTTGCTGAGATGTGCAAAAGTCTAACCTCTGAAATGACTTCCCAACTCCTTTCAAGTCTCTTAGCCATATAAACAATTGTCTATGTTTTCTCCCTTTTGGTCAAGGTCTTTTCCCAGTTGCATTGCTAGTTAGAGCTTGGTACTAATCCCTCAGTGCCAGGAAGGTTCTTTCCCAGGAGTCATGTCCCACACTGGGGAGAAGGTAACATTTATATGTTGAGTTCAGTTTAGAGAGAGGCCAGATTTGAACAAAAAGAAGGCTCTCAGGAGTTAATGCTTAGGCACCTGTAATACTATGGTAAGTTTCAATTTCAAGAGTAAAAGTTCATGAGCACAGTAATCAATATCAAGGGCCTGTCAATGGATGATCCTCCTTCACTAGTCATTGCCTCTGTACTCAGGGGATGCTTTCTGATACATTAGAGAATGTGACAGAGCTCCCCAGAATGGAAATTTGATATTCCTTCAGTTATTGTGTGAATTTCCACCAACCATTATGATGCCCCATGAACATTTGAACACAATTATATACCTTATATGTATGCCCAGGTGAGCCCCTCTCATGTAATCCCTATCACTGACAAACTGCACCAATGATCCTCTCCTGCCACAGTTGTAACTGACCTGTGATCCAAAATTTCTTCAAAAATGAAGCCAATAAAATAACCAAATACAAGTAATAAGAAAATGAATCAATAATGATAATTTAAAAAATAAGAAATAAAATACAAATTTAAATATATACAACCAAGAAAGCAAACCCTCTTACCAGGTAGAATTGCAGCCATTCAGTTTCCCTCAGCCTACTACCAAAAGAAAATTGCTGTCAGTGGGTTACTACATTTTCTGTTGTAGCTGCCTCTCTCAATGATATAACTAAAATGTCATTCCTGAACTCTTCTTGAAGGTACCTGCATTATTCACCTCAACAAATTCATGGCTACTCTGACAGTTTGAATTTCTATTATGAATCCCAAAAAGAAAAAGATTATGTTTTTTAACAAACTCATTCCTGTGGATGTGAGATCCTATTGATTGGACTTTGTCAATGAGCAATGAGCCAGTTTGAATCTCCACTCTCTAGCTGGGCTCTGATAAAAACGGAGACAGAAAGAGGAGACACATACACAAAGAAAAAGGAAGCTAACAGTTTGATCAGGCTATATGAGAGAAAGGATGCAAGATTGCCCACAGTTGAGCTCAAGGAGAGAAGTCCCTATTAGCTCAAGGAGCCAAGGCCTGAGGAAAGGTGACTTATCAGCCACAGCTGAGTTCAAGGAGAAAGTAGCTAGAGACAGGCAGACTGTTGTCTTGCCTGATTGTCACATGGCAGGAAGCTAGGATCAAGAATAGCTAACCTTGGTGGGAAAGCATCTCTGATGGTGCTTTGATTTGGAAATTTTATGACCTCAGAACTGTAAGCTTTTACCAGAAATAAAATCCTCATTATGAAAACCATCCTATTGCAGGTACTTTGCATTGGCAGCCTTTTGGAAAGCTATGACAGCTATTAAACAGAATGCTTATATAATTGGATTTACATGTTTTTTGCAGATAGGAAAATATAGCAACTAAACATTGTCAGTGATTTACAGTATAGTTTACAAATTAGATGATACAGATTAATAATTTTGATGATATTTACCATGTCCTGTGTCCATTACTGAAAGGTAATGAAAAACCTTCCCCATGACCACCAAACAACCCATTAGATCTTGACTGTTCCCTTCTCCCCAGCCCCCCAGGGCCCATGATAACCCCCTCTCCTAACCCATGAAATGTCAAGATTCACAGTTACATGCCCTGGGGATTTGAACCAGCACTTCCTAATCCGCCCACCCCCCAGTGCTGTACCACCAAACCCTTTCATCACTCTAAGATTACTGTCCTATATGTACCCTGACAATTTTTCTGTTTCTTCCCCCAGTGTCTTACTGTTTCATTTTGTCCCCAAAGAAGTCTTATTTTAAAAAAAAAATCATGTACAGAATACATGGGACTCCCATATTCCCAACATCCACCCCCTTTTCCCCTTTCCCCTATTAACAGCATTTTGTATGTGGATGATACTTTTGTTACAACTGATATACAAATATTGAAACATAGCTACCAACCATGGTCAATGGTTTACATTATGGTATATATTTTGGACAATATACATTTATAAATTTTGATGTAATTCAATATGGTCTGTATCCATCATAGCAAGATCATGTAGAACACTTCCATCGCCCCTAAAATGCATCCAGTGCCATCTATTCTATTCCTCCCTCCCCATCCCCTTGGGACCCATGGCAAACAGCAGCCTTCATTTTTTGAAATTTTTTGAAGGACAAGATTCATAGTTACTTGCAACAACACTGAGGGCTTGACACACTGGTCTGTCCTCCCATATTAGGAAGTGCCCATGCTCTTGAGAGGCTCCTGCTCCTCTATTTGAGAACATAGTGGGCCTCCACAGGATGGGAGTCTACCAATTTGATGCTTATTATGTGCGTCTCCACCCACTAATATACTATGGCAAGATGAACACTCTCACACTCCCTAGAAGTCTGGTCTAGGTGCAACCTGTCTCAAATGACACCCACATCCAACACCCTAAACCAGTAACCCTACCTTGCCCTACTGCCAAAAGAACATTCTTAACATTGTGGTTTCAACCACATAGCCACCAATCCCTAGTGTTCACCTGCTCCATCCCCAACCCTCCCCCCAGTTCTGTGAACAGTCCAACCCACTCTTCCCACCCCATCCCTCTGACAAATCAGCACAGCCAAACCCAATATGCCCATAAGGGCATTGCCTCACAACCTTCTTCTCCATTTCTATTTCCTGTAAACCAATCTCCTAGACTCTAGCTCTGTTCAGTCTGCTCAACTTCCTTAATTCATATCAGTGAGGTCATGTAAGATTTTCCTTCAGTGCCTGGTTTGCTTCATTCAACATAAGGTCCTCAAGATTCATTCACTATCCTGTGTATTAATACTGTATTCCCTCTTACAGCTGAGTAATATTCCATTGTATTTACATACCACAAGTTTTTTATCCATTCCTCTGTTGAAGGGTGTTTGGGTTGATTCCAACTTTTTGCAATAGTGAATAATGCCGCTATGAACATTGGTGTGCATATATTTGTTTGTGATCTTGCTTTCAATTCTTCTGGGCATTTACCCAGCAGTAGGATTGCTGGATCAAATGACAGTTCTATAGTTAATTTTCTGAGGAACCACCAGATATTCCACCACAGTGGCTGCAGCACTCTACATCCCATCAGCAGTAGATGAGGTTTTCCATAATTTAAATGTCCTCTTCAACACTTGTAGTCCCTGTTTATTTAATAACTGCCAGTCTAATTGGTGTAAGATGGTATCTCACTGTAGTTTTGATTTGTATTTCCCTAATAGCTAGTGATGTTGAGCATTTTTCATGTGCATTTTAGTAATTTTTATTTCTTCTTTTGAGAAGTGTCTATTCAAATCACTTTCTAATTTTTTTTAAATGGGTTGTTTGTCTTTTTAATTTAGAGGGGTAGGATTTCTTTATATATGCAAGATATTAGGCCCCTATGAGATATATGGTTATCAAATATTTTCTCTCTGAGTAGACTGCTTTTTCACTTTCTTGAAAAACTCCTTTGAGGTGCAATTTTTTTTAATTTTGAGGACTTCCCATTTATCTACTTTTTCTTTTGCTGCTTGTGTTTTGGGTATAAAGTTCATTAAATCATTTCATAATATAAAATCCTGTTTATGCTTCCCTACATTATCTTACAAGTTCTTTATGGTCCTGGATCTTATATTTAGATCTTTGATCCATCTTGAGTTCATTTTTGTATGAGGTGTGAGATGCTGTTCATCTCTCATTCATTTAGATATGGATATTCAGTTCTCCAAGCACCATTTTTTGAAGAGGCCATTCTCTCTTATTTGAGTGGGCTTGCTGGCCTTGTCAAATATCAGTTGATTGCATATGTGAGGATCTGTATCAGAACGCTCAATTCAGTTCCATTGGTCAGTATGTCTATCCTTGTCCCAATACCATGGAGTTTTGACCACTGTCGGCTTGTAGTATGTTTTAAAGTTAGGTAGTGTGATTCCTCTGATTTCATTTTTCTTTTTCAAGATGTCTTTCACTATTCAGGGCCTCTTGCCCTTCCAAGTAAACTTCATAGTTAATTTTTCCAATTCAGTAAAAAAAGCCATGGTAATTTTTATTGGGATAGCATTAAATCTGTAGATCAGTTTGGGTAGAGTAAACATCTTACTGTTTAGTCTTCCTATCCATGAATAGGGAATACTTTTCCATTTATTTAAGTCTTTTTAAAATTTCCTTTAACAGTGTTGTGTAGTGTACAGCATATAACTCATTAACATCTTTAGTTCAATTTATTACTAGATATTTGTTTCTTTTAGTTGCTATTGTAACATGGGAATTTTTTTCATGATTTCCACATCATCTTGTTCATTATTGGTGTACAGAAATGTTACTGATTTTTGCATATTGATCTTATAACCAGTGACTTTAATGAATACATTTATAAGCTCTAGAAATTTTGTTTTAGATTTTTCAGGGCTTTCTGTGTATAGGATCATGTCATCTGCAAATAGTGAAATTTATACTTCTTCATTTCCAATTTGGATGTCTTTTATATCTTTTCCTTGCCTAAGTACTTGAGCAAGTAATTCTAACACAATGTTAAATAGATGTGGGGAAAGCAGGCATCCTTATCTTGTTCCTGATCTTAAAGGGAAAACTTTCTGGATTTCGCCATTGAATATGATGCTAGCTATGGGTTTTTCATATATGTTCTTCATGATGTTGAGGAAATTTCCTTCTATTCTTATCTTTTGTAGTGTTTTTTATCAGGAAATGGTGCTTTATTTTTTCAAATGCTTTTTCTGCATCTATAGAGATGACCATGTGGTTTTTCTCTTTTGAACTGCTTATATGGCATATTACATTGATTGATTTTCTTATGATGAACCATCCTTGCATACCAGGGATGAAACACACTTGGTCTTTGCATATAATTCAATTGATATGTGGTTGAGTACGACAAGCAAGTATTTTGTTCAGTATTTTAGCATTTAGGTTGAATAGAGAGATTGGTCTATATTTTTCCTTTTCTGTGGCATCTTAGTTTGGAGTTGATATTAGGGTGATGTTGGCATCATGGAATGAGTCAGGCAATGTTCTACTTATATTTTGTGGAAGAGTTTAAGCAGGATTGGTGTTAGTTCTTTCCAGATTGTTTACTAGAATTCAACTGTGAAGCTGTCTTGTCCTAGGCTCTTCTTACTTGGGAGATTTTTGATGAATAATTCTATTTCATTACTTGTGATTGGACTGTTGAGTTCATGCATTTCTTCTTTGACAATGTAGGCTGCTTTTGTATTTCTAGGAATTTGTGCATTTCATCTAAATTATCTATCTTACTGCACATAATCTTTCAACGTATCTTCTTATGCTACTCTTTATTTCTTTGGGGTCACAGGTGATACCCCTTTCTCATTTCTTATTTTATGTATTTGCATCTTCTCATGTTTTTTCTTTGATATTCTAGCTAAGGACTTGTCAATTTTATTAGTTTTCTTGAAGAACAAGCTTTTGGTTTCATTTAGTTTTTCTAGTGCTTTCTTATTTTCAATTTTATTTAGATCTGCTATAATCTTTGTTATTTCTTTCTTTTTACTTCCTTTGAGGTTAATTTGTTGTTCTTTTTCTAATTCCTACAGGTGTGGAGTTCGGTTTTTGATTTTAGCTCTTCTTCCTTTTTTAATATAGGCATTTATGGCTGTGAATTTCCTTATCACTACAGCTTTTGCTACATCCCATAGATTTTAATACATTGTGTTGTCATTTTCATTTCTTTCAAGGTAGTTGCTCGTATCTTCTGCACTTTCCTCCTTGACCCAGTTTTTGTCTAAGAGTGTATTGTTTAACTTCCATCTCTTTGTGCCTAATCTGGTTCTCTGCCCCTTACTAATTTCCAGCTTTATTCTATTGTGATCAGAGAAATTGCTTTGTATAATGTCAATATTTTTAATTCATTGAGAGCTGTTCTGTGGCCTAGCATGTAGTGTATTTTGGAAATGATCCATGTGCACTCAAGAAGAATATATATCCCACTGTATTTTTGTGTAATGTTCTGCATATATCTATCAAGTCCAGTTACTCTGATGATTTATTCAAAGGCTTTGATTTTTTATTGATTCTATATTAAGATGTTCTGTCTAATGGTGATAATGGTGTATTAAATTCCCCCACCATAACTATAGAGGCATCTATTTCTCCACTTATTTTTTCCAGTGTTTCCCTCATGTATTTTGAGGTGCCCTGTTAGGTGCATAAATGTTTATGGTCATTCTTTCTTCATGATAGATTACTCCTTTTATTAATAAATAGTGTTACATTTAAAGTATTTTGTCCAATATTAGTATAGTTACTCCTGCCCTGTTTTGGTTATTCTTTGATGTAAATTTTTTCCCAACCATTCAGCCTCCATGCATCCCTGGATTTAAGGTGGGTTTCTTGTAGACAGCATATAAATGGGTCATATTGCCTCATCCATTCTGACAATCTGTGTTTCTTGACTGGTGAGTTTAATCTATTAACATTCAATGTTATTACTGTCAAGGAATTACTTACATTAACTATATTTTCTTTAGGTTTATGTATGTCATATGCTGTTTTTCTTTCTCTTTTTATATTTTTAGTAATTATTACACTCTCCTAAAACTCTCATTATCCTGTTTTTTTTTTTTTTTCCTTTCGACCTGCTGTACTCACTTTAGTATTTTCTGAAATGCAGGTTTCTTATTGACATACTCTCTTATTTTTTGTTTATCTATGAATATTTTGAACTCTCCCTCATTTTTTAATGCCAGCTTTTCTGGATAGTGCCAGCTGGGCCCTGAGCCTCAGTGGAGTTGCAACACACACTCTCTAGTTTATTGGATTGACCCAGGACAACTAACAAGGAAGTGAGGATTGACAACCACCATACCAAGGAAACGAGAGAGCTCACAACTGCAAGTAAGAGAGTCCCATCCACCAGCTGTATGGGATCATAGCCCCTCTCAATTAAAGGTGGAGTGGGCATCACCATCTCAGAATCCTCAGGATTGGAGAATGAACTATGGACTAGAATGGACTTACTGATATTCTACTATAGACTTGTTGTGATTCTAGCAATGGAAGAAATTACAGAATTGATGTGGAGGCAGTGGTCATGGGATGTTTTGGGGGACAGGGGGAGGGAAAGACAGGTGTAAAGTTGGGGCTTTTTCAGGACTTGGGAATAGTCCTAAATGGCAATGAAATGACAGGTATAGGCCATGATATATCTTCCCATAGCCTGCAGAATTGTTTGGGAGAGAGTATAAACTACAATGTGAATTATGGTCCATACTCAATGGCAATGTCCCAGGATGTGTTTATCAATTGCAATGAATGTGACACACTAATGAAGGATGTTGTTTATGTGGGAGGTTGTGGGGGTTGTAGAGAAGAGGACATATGGGAATCCCTGTTTTTTGTGTAACATTTATATAATTTAAGCATCTTTTAAAAATTACAATATATATTAAAAAATAAAATAAAGTAAAAGGCCTAACTGTACACTTGGAATAATTAGTAAAAGAACAAAAACTAACCCCAAAGGAAGTAGAAGGAAGGAAATAACAAGGATTAGAGTGAGTTAAATGAAATGGAAAATAAGAAAGTACTAATAAAAGTAAACAAAACCAAAAGCTGGTTCCTTGAGAAATTAATAAAATTGACAAACCCTTACAGCACTAACAAATGAAAAAAGGGAAGAGATACAAATACATAAAATAAGAAAAGAGGAAGGGGATATCTCCACTGACCTGACAGAAATAAAAAGTATCATGAGAGGATATTTTGAAAAATTGTATGTGAACAAGATGGATAATTTAGAGTATATAAATTCTTGTAAACACACAGGCAGCCTCCATTGATGAAAGAAGAAACTGATTAACTCAACAGACTAACCACAACTAACAATATAGAATTGTTATCAACAAACTGCCAAATAAGAAGATCCCAGGACCAGAGGGCTTCAGAAGTGAATTCTATCAAACACTGCAGAATGAACTAACACAAATCCTGCTTAAAATCTTCCAAAAAATAGAAGTGGGTGGACCATTGTCCAACTCATTCTATGGTGCCAACATCACCCTAATATCAAAGGCAAAGGTGCCACAGAAAAGGAAAACTATAGATCAATCCCTTTAATGAACCTAGATGCTAAAGTCCTCATCAAAATACTTATTAATCATATTCTGCAACACATCAAATGAATTATACATCATGACCAAGTGGGTTTCATACCTGATATGCAAGAATGGTTCAACATAAGGAAATCAACCAATGTAATGCACCACATAAACAGATCAAAAGAAAAAATGCCATGATCTTTTCTATAGACACAGAAAAAGCATTTGACAAAATACAGGACACTTTCCTGACAAAAACACTTCAAAAGATAGGGATAGAATTAAACTTCCTCAACTTGATAAAGATAAAGGGTATATATGAAAAACTTAGACTTAATATTGTATTTAATAGTGAAATCCTAAAAGCTTTCCTTCTAAGATTGGAACAAGACAAGGATGCCCACTTTGACAGCTCTTATTTAACATTGTGTTAGAAGTACTTTCTCAAGCACTTAAGCAAGAAAAGGTATGAAAGGCATCCAAATTGGAAAGGAAGAAGTATAAATTTCACTATTTGCAGATGACATAATCCTATACATGGAAACCCCTGAGAAATCTACCACAAAGCATCTAGCACTTAAGAATGAGTTCAGTAAAGTGTCAGGTTATGAGATTAATGTGCACATTTCAGTAGCATTTCTGTACATGAATAATGAGCAATCTGAGGAGGGAATCAAGAAAAAATTCCAATTGCAATAGTAACTAAAAGAATGAAATATCTAGGAATATATTTAACTAAAGATATAAATGACTTATACACAGAAAACTACTCAATACTCTTAAAGGAAATAAAAAAAAAAGACTTAAATAAATGGAAGAATATTCCCTGTTCATGTGTGGGAAAACTAAACATCATTAAGATATCTATTCTACCAAAATTGATATACAGATTTAATGCAATCTCAATAAAATTTACCACAGCATTTTAGCTGAATTGGAAAAGCTAACTATGACATTTAGTTGGAAGGCCAAGAGACCCCCAATAGACATAGATATAATAAAATCAGAGGAATCACACTACCTGACTTTAAAACCTATTTGAATCCTACCACTGCATGGTATTGTCACAAGTATATACATACTGAATAGTGGAACTGAATTAGGTGTTCTGATATAGATCCCCATGTATACAGTCCCCTGATATTTGACAAGGCCAAAAAACCTGTTCAACTGGGAGATAATGTCCTCTTCAACATATAGTGCTTGGAGAACTGGATATCCATATCCAAAAGAATAAGAGAAGATCATCATCTCACAACTTATACAAAAATTAACTCAAGATAGATAAAAAATTTAAATATAAAAATGAAGACCAAAAAGCCCCTAGAAGATAATGTAGGGAAGTATCTACTGGATTTTGTAGTATACTTGTAGAATTGTTTCATGAACTTAAACCCAAAGCAAGGGCAATGAAAGGAAAAATAAATGGGATTTCCTTAAAATTAAAAACTTATGCACCTCAAAGGAGTTTGTGAAAACAGTGAAAACACAGCCCACACAATGGGAGAATATATTTGATAACCATATATCTGATAGGAACCTAATATCCAACATATATAAAGAAATACTACACCTCAAAAATAAAAAGAAAGACAATCTATTTAAAAATGGGCAAGTTATTTGAATAGACACTTTTTTTAAGTTGAAATACAAATGGCTAAAAAGAACTTGAAAAGATGCTCAACATCCCTAGCTATTAGTGACTGAAGGGGGTTTAGATCCCATGGATCAGACGGATGGGGCTATCTTGCTTGCAGTTGCTTACTCTCAGTTCCTTAGGATGGTCATTTGCTATCATCTTCTCCTGTTTATTTTTCCTGGGTGAGTCTAATGAACTAGAGAGTAGGTGTTGCAAATCTGTTGATATTCAGGACCCAGATGGCACATGGACAGCTGAAAGATTTAAATCTCTTGGACACACATTTATAAAGTCTAGTACTAACTATAGGTTTAAATAGAAGGGGCAGAAGAGCCATGTGTAGGGAAATCACAACTGAGTCCAACTCTGTCATACTGGGGAGCATACATTCCCAATTAGGGCCTACTGTCAGGGCACCAATTCCTGAGCTGTCTGCCCTGCCTATAGTGTCTGGATAAGTCCAGAGCCCTCAGGAGACTCACTATTTGAGGCAATGTTTACTTTGGCAGTAAATGAAATCCTGCTGAGACATGCATAAGCGTAACTTCTGGAATCACCTCCTGACTCACTTTGAAGTCTCTTAGCCATATGAACTCATTTTTCTTTACCCTTTCCACATTTTGATCAAGGTCTTTTCCCAGTTTTATTGCTAGTTGCTGCTTGGTAGTAATCCCTCAGTGCCAGGTAGGCTCATCCCTCAGAATCATGTCCCATGCTGGGGGAAAGGTAATGCATTTATATGAGTTTGGCTTAGAAAGAGTCTACATTTCAGCAACAAGGAGACTCTCAGGAAGTAACTGTTAGGCACCTTATAATAATCATCTAAGTTTCAATTTCAAAAAAAAAAAAGGTTTTTAAATACAGTCATCAGTATTGAGGGCCCATCGAAGTTTCTTAGCTCATTGTAAAGATCTCTTACCAATTTTTATTTGTTCCTTTAAAAGGCCATTCATCCTTTTTATAACACCTGCACCAGGGGGGATATAAGGTAGATGGAAAATTCAAACAATATCTTGATTTATAGCCCAAGACTGAATGAGGTGACCAGTAAATGGAGTTTCTTTATCACTGTTAATTTGGGCTGGCATTCCATATAGGGCACTTACATTTTTTAAGCAGTGAATTTTAGCTTGCTGGTTACAAGAGTTTTGTGGCAGTGTCTATGGCAGTGAAAGCATACTTTGCCCTTTCTGAGAGCAGGAGGGTACTGATGTAATCCACTTGCCATCATGCTACTGGAGTCTGTGCTCAGCTTATATGTCCCAATTGATGAGGTAATTGTTGCAGTTGTCAGAGTGAGCACGATGGAAAATCGGGGGTGATGTCCACAAGCTGCTAGTGACAGGCAGCAGGAACTGCTCTACAGTGTCTGATAACCATGATGTATGCTTTTTCTAAGGAGCTTCTCTTCTGCTTCTCAGGTTTCAACAGCATACTTTCAGATCTTTGCAAGTGTATCTGCCTCAATATCTCTGAGAGTGGTGTTTAAGGAGTAGGCGAGGTTATAATAGACAGTTACCTGTCATCACTGGCAGGTGATTCAGATTTCCTTCCACAGATTTCTCCCCCACAGAGGGCAGCTCACAACAGTTCATTGTTCCTGTCTTGTTTCTAATATTTGCAATTCATTCCTGGATAGGGGTGATAGTTTTCTGAGTAACAGGATACTACTGGGTTAAACCTTCTACTTTCAACAGGGCATGGTATGCTGCACACAGTTGTTTTTTCTAAAAAGCTATATTATAATTTGATCCCCTTCCATAACTGGGGCCAAAATGCAAGGAGTATTTCTTTAGAATGTTGTCTTTGCCACAAACCCACACAAAGCTAATATTGGCACTGGTTATACCCAGTTTATAGGGTAAGTTAGGGTCTTCCCCACTTTACTTCTTGAGTCTGTGTTATTTCTTTATTTACTTTTTTAAAAGCAGCTTGCTGGAGGTCTTCCATTCCAATGCACAACTTTTCCTGGTTCAAATTTGGGATGAATGATTTCCAGTATCCTCAACAACCCCAAAAAGCCATTAATTGTTTTGGAGTTTCAGAACATGGTAATATTAAAGTATAAAAATCTATTTTGATAAAAGACTCTCTGTTTTGTATAGTAACATAAGTGCTTATTTAATTTTTGACTATTTGAATAAATCTCTTTTAAAAATTTTATTTGTTACTTTAATATTACTATCGGGAGGTATGAAAATATACACTGAACAAGCTGACGAACACAAAAGATTTAAGATACAACAACAGAAACATAAAGTTTACTAATTTGACATACTATTTACTCCTTTGCTATGGTTGTTTCCAAGCTTTCTATGATTTCACATCCTTGATTTTTACTGCTTTTAAGTTCATTGAATGGGGCTAAAGGGGACTCACACAGCATTAACTCACAATTTTTTAGTTTCTTTATCTTTCCATAACTCAAAGAAGATTTGAACATATGGGAATTTTTGCCCATTTTTCTCACCATTTACAAAACATGTTTAATTGCAATATGGTATTAAATTTCAAAGATCTATTATTTTGGCTAAGCCTTTGTGTTATTTAATCTGCATCTAGTCCAATCTTTATTACAAAACAAAATAATCAATTTATGTTTCTGCAACCCAGATCCCCCAAATTCAAACCAACTTTTCAGGATGCATCCTAGTGGTGAGCACTCAGGTATCAATGTCTCATACCCCATGGCAGCAAAAAAAAAGGGAGAAAGAGTAGAGAAAACAAAGGCACAAAAGGCAGCAGGCTTCTCCTTTAAGGGACTGAGGGAGTGGGACTTAAACCCACAAAACCTCTCCCATTATAACCAAATCTTTGCTACCTTAGCAAAGGTAAACCAAATGCTAACTCACAGTTAACCAAAGCCAAACAGTGCACTTCCACTTTAAGGGAGTGTGGGAGCAGGACTCAAACCCATGAAGCCTCTTCCACTATAACCAAATCTTCACTACCTTAGCAAAGGTAAACCAAATGCTATCTTGCAGTTAGCCAAAGCTGAAGAGAAATGGCAAAACTGAAACCAAAGGCTAACTTCTGGTCAGCCAGGAGAAAGAAAAAAGAAAACAAAACAAACAGAAATAATAAATAAAGGAACCAACTTACCCACCAAGGAATGGAGACTAACTGGTTCTCTGTCCAAACCTGTTAAGGTTATTCCAGCAGTGTTTGGAAAGATATTTGCTGTGGGTAACCCCAGTTCTCTGGAAAATCCCAAGAAGCTTCTGGAGTTGGGGATACCCCAGTATGGTCAATCCTGTCCACAGGTCACCTTGGAAGTGTTCTTTGGTTACCATTGGCAGAGTTGCCAATTTCTTATGCCCCAAATCTGGGGTTTTGGAGATAACCAGAGATGTAGAGAAAAAAAACTTTAACACAAGAGTTACGAAGAACTTATATTTATTATGTCTGCAGACAGGAGCCAAGATCTGTCTAAAGTGACTCAGAAACACTCCTTGTGTTCCGGTTTTACTCTTGCTTAAATATCTAAGTTTCTCCTTAGCAATTGCTTTGATCATGCATTAACTTTTATGCTATGGATGAACATACATAGGTAGTTATATAATTGTATGATTAGTATGTTCAGTAAATCATGCTTGCACATACACAACATGACCAAAAAAGGGGCAGATAACTCCACCCCAGGGTGACAATTTTACTATGTTAATTAAGCTAGTTGAAATGAGGATAACAAGGGGTTTCTTCTGTGCAGGTCCAACCAACTGGTTAAAGCTGTTTTTCATACTTCATTGCTTCAACAGGATATTCTCAACCACAAGAAATGGAATTCGGCACCAAGAGAGGGTTGCAACTCATTACCTTTTAATTTACATATAATTCTTTCCTTTGTATCCTAGCAACAGAGAGAGAAACAAGTTACTTTCAGGTATTTGGTCATCCTAATCTATCAGTAGTAGGCTTAATTAGATTCATATATAATTTAGATAATTTTAAAATATTACTATGAGTAAATAATACTGAAAACTGATGAGATATACAGCGTTTCTGGTTTGCTATATACCAATATACCCTAATGAAGCATGGGCTGCACTGTTTAGCAAATGAATTTATTGGCTCTCTGTTCTTATTAGATTTGGATGCCTTAAAGGCCCAATGGTTGCTTCCATTCTTTGAAACATCCTTGAACTTGTGCATGGCCATCAAGCAGGTGATCATCTAAGTTCTTCATGATTTCTTAGGCTTAGAATTGACAATAGTATGATCATTCCTGCCAATCAAATTAAAAGTTAATATCTGAATCTTCTCTTTCATATATTTCAGGTTATTCTCTTATAACCTGGGTTGATATTTTATGGACATCATTAACAATCACTTAAAATATAAAATTACTTTTTATTACAATAAGTGTAAAAGATGCAATAATTTGAGATGATATTAACAATGGTAATTTATGTGCACATATATTCTTAAATTATTAGTAATAATGATGGCATGATAGTTGTGGATATTAAGTTTTAATAATTTGTATGCTTATTTTTAAGTAGTTCAACAATAAAATCCTCTCTTAGATGGTCTATTTTCTTTCTCTGTTCAATGGTTTATCCATTCAGACTTTTATCCTTTTGCTTATACTGTTCTCTAAAAATCTCACCACTGTTTTCCAAACAGAATGTTTACCTTCTTTCTTCATTGTGCTCATGTTCCTTTTGAGATTTTGATACAGGACGTAGGCTTTTGAGGATTTTTTTCTTGACTTTATCCCCATGCCTTTAAAAGCACTTCACGATGAGCATACTCAATATTCATTCAGATTCTGTCAGTTAACCGTTCCTCAGTACCCTTTTCAGAGGCAGCTAAGCATCAGGAACTTTCCCAAGCTTCAGAGTAGGAACATACATTGTATTGTAATAGTGATTTTTTTTTCATTCTACTTTGTCACTTTTCAAATTTTGTGTCTGTGTGAGACACTTTTGTTTATTTTGTCATTCAATTCCTGGGAGGAGAATGAGAGTGCACTGTTTTATTTCACCTTTTTACATTTTATACATATATTCATTTAATCTTATGATCTGTATAATCATGCAATTTTATACTGTTTTCCATAGCCTATTGATCTTTCTATCATGAAACAGGGCCTCTAAAATGTCACTGAGAAACATTAATCCACAAACCACACTTTTGAACTTATTCTTCCTTATGTTTACAAAACCCCTAATCATAATCTCTCAATAATAAAAATGCTGTTATCAATCTAATTTACCACAACAGATTGGCCATGCTTTCTGTGGGAAAAAAGGCATTAAAAGAACTCAGCTTTTCTGGAAACTGCAATTAGTGGATTGATCCCCTGAGAATGGTTAGAAGTATAATTATTCCAGTGTTTTTCAGAAAGACATCACCAAACATAACATATAAGGCTGATAGAAATTTCTTCATATGGTTTAGAATAAAAACATGCCTTTGTAAATAATAACCCTCTAAGATATACTTAATGAAGAGCAATAAGGTAATGTTTGGGAATGGAAAACTCATAATTTAGCCCTCAGGTATGTTGTTTTTTTTTTATCTTTATGCTCTTTCCTTCATGTGCTTGTATTTTAATTTTTATATGTAATTGGACAAAATTTTAATTCGACCAAGATATTGTGATGATGCTAAATATTATTAGCATGTGTATGTTTCTCCATATCCTAATTCTTTCAATTTGCTACATATTAATTAAGTTGTGAAAATCATATATTAATTTTATGAGATATAAATATCTCTATGCATCATAACAATCTATGTCAATATAACATTTACTCTGTATGATGAAACTTTGGTTGCTCTCCATTTTGATTTGCAACATCAGATTATCATTATATCCTTTGACTACAAGGAGACAGCAGTGTATTAGCAGACATGGGCAACTGCACCATCTTCACGGAATTCCTCCTCATGGATATCTCAAGCTCCCTGGGATTCCAAGTCTTACAAGGTCTAATGTTCTTAGCGATCTATTTGGGAGCCCTGACTGGAAATCTTTTTACCATTACTGTTATTGTGACAGACCCACGTCTTCACTTCCCAATGTACTTCTTTGTATGCAATTTATCCTTGGTGGATTTTTGTTACATCTCAGTAACTGTTCCCAATTCAATCGTGAATTCCCTGACAGGCAACAAATCTATTTCTCTCAAAAAATGTGCTGCTCAGACATTCTTATTTCTCTTCTTTGGAGCCGCAGATTTTTTTTTCCTTGTGGCAATGTCCTATGACCGTTACATTGCCATTTGCCATCCTCTGCATTATGGGGTCATTATGACCCCGCGTTTGTGCATACAGTTAGCAGGTGGCTCATATGTTAGTGGGCTGGTCTATTCTGCTGTACACACAGGCACTGTGTTCAGGCTTCCCTTCACAAAGTCAAATGTAATCCATCAATATTTCTGTGACATCCCTCAAGTCATAAGTATTTCAACTCAGGCTGTGCAGTTTTCTGAGTTTGTGGTACTTGCTGTAACATTTTGCCTTGTCTTAATAAGCTTTGTCATCTTGTTTACTTCATATGTTAACATCTTTTTAACTGTACTTCAGATGCATTCTGTGGAAGCTCGGAATAAAGCCCTATCAACATGCTCTCCCCAAATAGCTATTATTATTTTATATATCATTTCTGTACTATTTGCTTGTTTGGGTCCCATCTCAAGTGAATCAACAATCCATTCCCTCCTCGCATCCATGTTCTACTCCATGATGCCCCCCTTGATAAACCCCATCATCTTTAGCCTGAGGAACAAGGAGATTAAAAGTGCTTTGGTCAGAATGTTTAGAAGTTCGTTCTGGTTATCTTAAGGAGTTGATTTTTAAATGGGATATAATTCTTCAATAACACACAAATAAAAACAATGTATATAATATATTATCTTAAATTTAGATAAAATAATTACATGATATTTTATAAAAACATGGACATATTAAGATACATAAGCAGAAATTAACCATTGCATAAAGATTTTCCTTGAATAAAATTGATTATTACTTATTATAATCACTCATTTTAATATATCAAGTAGTAGGAGTTAAATATTGGATTTGTGGTGTCATCTTATTATACTCATGTTGGTTTACTTGAAGAAAGGTCTAGAAAGGTTTATCATTTCCTCATGTTCATACTGCATTAGGTAGAAAGCTAGGATGAAACAATTCATTCTACCTGCAAATAGATGCAGTATATGCTTCTGTTTCACCTTGCAATATAATTTTTACATTTTCATGTTGGTTCCTTGATATGCTTATATGTTTGAATTCCTTATGTGCTTGTATCCATGGTCCCTTCATTTCAGTGTAACTTGCACATTATGTCTGTCAATATAAAATGTGTATTATCTTAAATAATTACATAGAGAAATATACCTATAAATAGATCCATCTATGTTCATATCACTGTACAACATTAAATTTATATCAGGGTTGCCATTTATCAGAGAGAGAGAGAGCAGTGCAGAGAAAGTACACAGTTGGTATTTACAACAGAAAGTCTGTGATGTACTGCCTGGTAACTAGACAGACAAAAAATAAAGACAAAAATATGTAAAATACATATCATGAAGACTAAAATATGTGATAAAGTTTCAGTAATTTAAATATTAATCATTTAGCATGACAAAGGATAGAACATGCTAATATGGTAATGGTGATTTCAGCCATGGACACTCCTGCACATGATATCATGGGATAACATATTATGAGTTGAATTAAAGAGAATCTATAGATCTGGTGGAGTATGAACTATTGATGATGGGCAATCAAGGAAGAAAACACAGAGGTTGCCCACATTCCACGAACCCTGCTTGAGAGAAAACAGAATTTGCTCCCATTTATGTTAAAAACTGCTTCTAGAAGTACTCTTTTAAGTTCAACTCTTTGTGCCATTATTTGGTTTCATTTTCAGTGCATGTGTGTTTGTGTATACCTGTGGCTGAATACCATTAATAAAAGATAAAAGGCTTTTGTTATTTCCATGATGTCCAGATTATGTAGATTACCTTGAACTATTTTAAGTAATTAAATTTGTATTGAAGAAAGTGTAACAGTCATGGTTTGAAAGCCTGACTGAAAAAAAAAAAAAAAACAAACAACACAAGCAGTTTTATTTCAAATATAATTGCTATATAAGGGTTAAATCTTTGCACATGTATTTCATTAATTCTTATTTTATTAATTCTAATAAATTATTAGAATTAATTTATTATGAAATAAACTCATTCAGTAATTTTTGTTGTTTATTTAAGTCAAAAGATCAGTGAGAATTGTTAAAATATAAATAGTTTTTTTTGTTATTCTAACAACTGCATTGTTTTCCATAGCACCCACCACATTAATTCATTTCCTAATGCATGGATACCTATTCTGTGAAAACTCTCAGCTTACTAAATGATTTGATTTACAACATTGTATTTTTCCCTTTATAATATGACCAGGAATGTAACAATATTATGCTTTCACCATATCTTTGATGGAGAATGGTAAAATCCAGGTTTCCATTATTGCCATTCTTACATTTATAAAAATGTATTTCATTTATGCCTGAGCTTTCATGTTCATATTCTAAATAAATTATAACTTCTGATATTTAATATCCATATAGGAATTATGTTTTCAATATAGCATTTTTATCCATCTTTTTTGGTGTTTCTATCCATATTCCTTTGATTTGAAAATGGTTTAGTCAACATGTGTTAGCATATATTTATTTTGTTTTAAATTGAAGCAAGGGAAACCATCTCTTGTTTTTCCAATCACCTATTTACTTTGTCTATGTGTCCTTTTTGATACACATAAATTTTATTAAGAAGATGTTCTTTGGCCAATATTTAGTGGGTTTAGATATTGTTCAGAGAGAGTATACCAATGCAAGTTTACAATAGTTTCTCCTTTATCTATTAGCTCTGTAGTTTTACATCTTAAGTTTAGGCTTTTATTTTATTTGTATTTCATAATTTTAAAGCAAGAAAAAAATGACACAGATGAATGCTTTTCCTTTGAGGAGCTAGGGTTCCTCTCACCATCTACCAAGGAATGAACTTCTGTGTTGCCTGAGAAAACTTTTTATCAAGAGTATAAAGTATCTTGAATATATATATACTTATTTCTGAATACTATTGTTCTGTTCTGTTAAAATATTTATTCCTGCATTAACACTATACTGTATGGTTTATTAAGTACATGGGAATATTGATATATGTTATTTTATTGACCTTCAATTCAAAAGAATATATATAAAGTTGATGTGGTACTTAAAAAAATATGAAATACCATGCAAAACAGGCAGAGAAGTGTAGAAAAAATAAGCAACTCTTAAATGATACTCCACATACATAATTAATAAAATTACTTTATCTTTTTTAATAATTTTTTTAAAAGATACTTAGATTAAATGAAAATAACAGAGAAATGATAGGGATTCCCACATGCCCACCTCCCACAGTTCCCACAACCTCCCACATAAACATCTTTTATTAGTGTGGCACATCAACTGCAATGGATATACACATCCTGGGGTTTTGCCACTAAGCATGGACCACAGTTCACATTGTAGACCACTCTCTCTCACACAGTTCTGCATGTTATATGATGATATAAAATGGCCTACATCTGTCCTTACAATGTCACACAGGATAATTCCCAAGTCCTGAAAAAGCCCCTGTATTATAACTGCTTTGCCCCCAAAGCATCCAATGGCCACTGGCTCCACATTAATGTTGTAATTTCTTCTGTTGCTTGAATCTCTATATGTCTGTAACAGAATACCAGTAAGTCCACTCTAGTACATAGCTCTTCCCCCAATCCTGAAGAGTCTAGGATGGTGATGTCCACTCCACTTCCAAGTGAGAGGGGTTTTATATCCCATGGATAAGATGGATGGGATTATCCTGCTTGCAGCTGGAGACTATCTCAATTCCCTAGGATGGCCATTATCCATCATCATCTCCCCACCAGGTGTCCTGGGTGAGTCCATTGAGGTGTAGAGTAGGAGTTGCAGCTCCACTGAGATTCTGGGCCTAGCGGGCACATGGACTCCAGTCTCTGGAAGTACACCTACAAACTCCAGTACCAGTCTCTGGAAGTACACTTACAAACTCCATCACCACATATAGGTTTAAATTGAAGGGACAGATGGACCATGTGCAGGGAAGCTATATTTGAGTCCAGCTCTGTCCCTCTCAGGAGCACAGATTCCAAATTAGGACCCACTGATAAGGCACCAAATTCTGGAGCTACCCACACTGATATAGGACTTGGGTGTCTCCAGAGCCCTCAGGAGCCCCTCTATTTGGGGTGATACCCACATTGGAAGCCTATGAGGTCCTACTGAAATGTGCATAAGCGTTACCTCTGGGATGATGTCCTGACACACTTTAAAGTCTCTTAGCCATATGAACTCATTTGTCTTTACCTTTTCCCCTTTTTATTCAAGGTGTTATTCCAGTTGTATTGCCATTTGGCACTTGCCAGGGAGTCTCATCCCTGGGAGTCATGTTCCATGCTTAGAGGAAGGTAATGCATTCATATGCTGAGTTTGGCTTAGAGAGAGGCTACCTTTGAGCAACAAGGAGTCTTTCAGGTGGCAACCCTTAGGCATCCCATAACAATAGGCTAAGTTTCAATGACAAGAGCAAAGACTCATAAGGCTAGTCAAAAATAACAAGAACCCATCAGTGGACCATCCTCCTTAGCCAGACACTGCCCCTGCCCTTGGTGGACTGTTGTTGCTCCCTTGGAGAATGTGGCAGAGCTCTCCGAATCCATGACACCCCTACCAATGATCCTTTCCTGCCCCAGTTGTAACACTTCTGTGATCCAAAGCTTCTTTAAAGATTAAGCCAATACAATAGCCAAATACAATTAATAAGAAAATGAAATAATAATGATAAGTATAAATGTAAGAGATAATATACATGAAAACTTAAGAAAACTAAAAAAATAAATTAAAAGATTGGGATATTAAAAAATCAGAAAAATTTTTAAAAAAGAAAAAAAGAAAAAAAATTATTTTGACATTTTGCCTTTTATCACTGCAATATCTGGTGTCCAGTCTGCACCTTCCCCCTCTCACTCCCCAGTGTCTCATTATTTTTCATGGAATTTTCAAAGAAGTTTTAGGTCACAGCAAAGCCACACACAGAATACAAGAAACTTTCATATACCCAACTCCCTCCCCCTTTCCTCACCCCATATTAAAACTTTTTGTATGTGGATGGTAGCATTGTTATAACTGTTATACAGATAGTGAAACATAGTTACTAAACACTGTCAAGGATTTAAAATATGGTTTACATTTTAGATCATACAGTTTTGTAAATTTCGTTGATATTTACCATGTCCTGTGCCCATCATTGTAAGGTAATGAAGAGCATTTCCACTGACCACTAAATACCCCTGTTTGTTTGATCTATTCTGTTCCTCCCTCCCTATCTTCCTGGGGCCCACAATGGCTCCCTGGCTTGACTCATTGGATGACAAAATTCATAGTTACATACAACAAGGTATCTTGACACACTGGTTTGTCCTCCCCTATTAGGAACTGCCCTTGCTCATAAGAGACACCCACTTGTTTATTTCTGAGCAAATAGGTCCTCCCAAAGATGGGAGTCCATCTCTTTCCTGCTCATTGTGTGGGTCTTAACCCACTGATACAACACATTATGACAGGATGAGCACTCCTACACTCCCTAGAAGCCTGCTTCAGATGTGCCCTGTCCCGAATGACCCGACAAGCAACACCCTAAACCAGTGACTCTTTCATTTCATATTGCCATAAGAGCATCCCCACCTCTGTACTTTCAACCTCATACCACAAATCCCAAGTGTTCACCTGGTCCGTCTCCCATCTCTCCCCTCAGTATCCTGGGTATTCTAACCCACCCTTCCCAATCTGCCCACCTGTCAATCCTGCACCACCAAAACTAATAATATCACTACCCACGTGTCCTATATCTTCAATACTCAACTACACTCTATCACTTTACCATAGATTATGTCCATATGCGTGATGGTTCACAACTTTCTTTTCTCTTTCTTGTAAACCTATCTTTCAGACAATAGTTCTCCAAGACTGCTCAATTTCATTAATTCATATCAGGGAGGTCATGTACAGTTCATCCTTCAAAGCCTGGCTTGCTTCACTCAACATAAGGTTTTAAAGATTCATCCATGTTATTCAATTTGTTAGCAATTTATTCCTTCTTACAGCTGAGTAATATTCCATTGTATATATGTACCACATTTTGTTCATCCATTCATCTGTTGATGGGCACATGGGTTGATTCCAACTTTTGGCAATAGTGAACAATGCTGTTATGAATATTGGTGTGCATATATCTGTTCATGTCTTTGTGTGCAATTCTGGGTATATACCCAGCACTGGAATCAGTGGATCATATGGAAGATCTATAGTTAGTTTTTTGAGGAACCACAAAACTCTCCTCCACAGTGGCTGGACCATTCCACAATCCCACCAGCAGTGGATGAGTGTTCTCATTCCTTCACATCCTCTCCAACACTTATAGTCTGCTCTTTTATTAATAGCCACCTCTCTAATGGGTGTAAGATGGTATCTCATTATAGTTTTGATTTTCATTTCCCTAATGGCTGGGGATATCGAGCATCTTTTCATGTGCTCCATTTGTATTTCTTCCTTGGAGAAGTGTCTTTTCAGGTCACTTGCCCATTTTTTAAAAGGATTGTTTGTCTTTTTATTTTTGAGGTGTAGGATTTCTTTATGTATGCAGGGTATTTTTCTACTATAAGATATATGGTAGCCAAATATTTTCTCTTATTGGGTAGACTTCCTTTTAATTTTCTTGATAATGTCCTTTGAGGTGCAAAAGTTTTTAATTTTTAGGATATCCCATTTAACTAGTTTTCCTTTTGTTACTTGTGTTTTGGTTGTAAAGTTCATTAAACCATTTCCTATTACAAGGTCTTGTAGATGCTTCCCCACATTATCTTCCAAGATCTTTATACTCTTGGCTCTTAAATTTAGATCTTTGATCTGATCCAAACTGAGTTGATTTTTGTATAAGGTGTGAGATGTTATTCCTCTCATTTTTTTTGCATATAGATATTCATTCTCCAAGCACCATTTGTTGAAGAGGCCATTCTCTCCCAACTGAGTGGGCTTGGTGGCCTTGTCGAATATCAGATGACTGTATATGTAAGGATCTATATCAGAAATCTCCATTCAGTTCCATTGGCCAGCATGTCTATCCTTGTGCCATACCATGCAGTTTTGAACACTGTAGCTTTGTAGTATGTTTTAAAGTCAGGTAGTGTGATACCTCCAATTTCATTTTTCTTTTTCAATATGTTTTTGGAGATTTGGGGCCTCCTACCCTTCCAAATAAATTTTGTAGTTAGTTTTTCCAGTTCATTAAAAAATACAGTGTTTTTTTTTTTATTGGGATTGCATTAAATCTGTAGAGTAGTTTGAGTAGGATAGACATCTTGATGATGTTTAGTCTTCATATCCATGAACAGGGAATATTCTTCCATTTATTTAGTCTTCTTTGATTTCCTTTAAGAGTGTTGTGTAGTTTTCTGTATATAAGTCCTTTACATTTTACTTAAATTTATTCCTCAGTTATTTTTGAAAATGATAATTTTTTTTCTTGATTTCCTCCTCAGATTGCTCATTATTGGTATACAGAAATGGTACTGATTTTTGAGTATTGACCTTATAGCCTACAACATCTCTGAACTCCTTTATCAGTTCTAGAAGCTTAGTTGTAGATTTCTCAGGGCATTCTGTGTATAGGATCATTTCATCTGCAAATAATGAAATTTTTACTTCTTTTTTTCCAATTTGGATGCCTTTTATATCTTTTTCTTAATTCAGTGCTCGAGTAAGTACTTCTAAGATAAGTTTTATAGGAATGGTGATAGTGGGCATCCTTGTCTTGTTCCTGATCTCAGAGGGAAGGATTTTAGGATGTCACCATTGAAGATGATGTCAACTTTGTGTTTTTCATATAAACCCTTTATCATGTTGAGAAAGTTTCCTTCTATTACTGTCTTTTGCAGTGTTTTTCTCAGGAAAGCATGCTGTATTTTGTTGAATGCTTTCTCTGCATCTATAGAGATGATCATGTGATTTTTTTCTCTCAATCTGTTTATGTGGTGTATTACATTGATTGCTTTTCTTTTGTTGAAGCATCCTTGCATACCTGGGATGAAACCCACTTGTTCATGGTATATAATTTTTTAAATATATATTGTTGAATGTGATTAGCAAGTATTTTGTTGAGTAATTTAGTGTCTAGTTTCATTGCAGAAATTGGTCTGTAATTTTCCTTTCTTGTAGCATCTTTGTTTGGCTTTGGTATTAGGGTAATGTTGGCATCATAGAATGAGTTAGGTAATGTTTCTTCTACCTCTATTTTTTGGAAGAGCTTAAGCAAGATTGGTGTTAACTCTTTCCAGAAAATTTGGTAGAATTCAGCTGGTCCTGGGCTCTTCTTAGTTAAGAGGTTTTTGATGATTGAGTCTACCTCTTTACTTGTAATTGGACTGTTGAGTTCATCAATTTCTTCCTTCATCAATGTGGGCTGCTTGTGACTTTCTAGGAATTTGCCTGTTTTCTCTAAATTATCATTTTTGGTGGTATATATTTTTTCAAAGTATCCTCTTATGATACTCTTTATTTCTGTGGGGTCAGTAGTGATATCCCCTTCCTCATTCCTTATTTTGTGTTTCTGCATCTTCTCTCTCTTTTTCTTTGTTGGTCAGGTTCAGCTTTTGTCGATTTTACTGACTATGTCATACCACTGTCTTCTTGCCTCCGTGGTTTTAGATGAGAAATCAGCACTTAATCTTATTGTGCTTCCCTTGGATGTGATGGTTTTCTTTTCTCTTGCTGCCCTGAGTATTTTCTCTTTGTCTTGAGCATTGGATATTTTGATAATTATATGTCTTGGGGTAGGCCTGTTGGGATTTATACTGTTTGGCGTGCACTCTGCTTCCTGGACCTGTACATCCATCTCCCTCAACAGGGTTGGAAAGTTATCAGCCATTACTTCCTTCAAAATTCCTTCTGTTCCCTTTCCTTTCTCTTATCCTTCTGTGATGCCTATAATGCTTTATGTTTATGTGTTTTGTTTTTTCGGTTAAATCCCTAAGTCCCTCCTGGATTTTTTCCAATCTTTTTATCTACTGTTCTACTATCTGTTTGATTTCAGATGTACTGGCGCCTACATCACTAATTCATTCATCTGCCTCTTCAAATCTGTTGTTATGTGTATCCAGCATCTTTTTGATTTCTTGGATTGTGCCATTCATCACCATCTAATTTTTTATCTTTTAATGTATGTTTACAATTTCTTCAGAATGTTCTCCCAGTGTCCTCTTAATATCCTTAATCTCTTCCTTCAGTTCATTAAGTTGGCCCATTATATTTGTTCGAACAGCTTTGATTAGTTGTTCAATGTTCAGCATCTCTTCCTGGGTTTTTAGTTTGTTCATTGGACTGATCCATGTCTTCCTGTTTCTCAGTATGGTTTGAAAATTTTTGTTGTGCTCTGGTCATTATTTTATCTTGATGGGTTTATTCAGTTGATTTGTTTTTCTCTCTAGAATTTTACTTAGCTGGTGGTTCTGTGTGTGTGTAAAGTTTTCTCTTTGACAGTTTGTTCTTCTTCTTCTATTTCCTTGCTTTTCTCTATGTTCCCTTGAAGGAAAAAGATTCAGGCCAGAGGAATCAAAAGAGTTAAGAAAGGAAAAAGGAAAATAGCAGTATTAATAAAAGTTAGAAGAGGGGCCATATAAGACTTAGTAAAATGAATATTTACCTCATGTAAGCAGTGTAGACTAATAGGGGGAAAAATGGAGTACTTACAATGGAATGGGAAACCAAATAGTGGAAAATATTTAGAGTGATTTAAAAGGCCAGAATGATGTGTAAAGAGTAAAGGAAGGGTTGAAAGGGAAAATATAATAAAAAATAAAAAAAAGAAAGAAAAGACAACAGACTAGACAAGATAGAAATCAATACCCATGAATTTCAGGACTAATGAAAAAAAGTGGAATGTAAGAACCACAACAGAAAGCAAAAAATAGAAAGATGAAGGAAGGAAGAGAGAGCATTGTTAGACAAATCAATATACACAAAGAATGGGAAATCAAGGAAGAAGAAGCACAGCAAAGAAGAAACAAGCTAGCAGCACATAATTTAAAATTAAGAAAAAAGGGGGGGTGTGGGGAGGAAAGAGGAAAGTAAAGCAAGAAACAAACAATCAAACAAAGAAAAACCATACAAAAACACAAGCAAGCAGTCAAACAAAGCTAAGGAAGAACAGCCTTCCTTCTTGGACCCTTGTGGAGTCTCTCAGCCTTCCTGTTTTCATCAATCAATCACCCTGCAAGCTGCTATCAGCAGGTTTTGAGGCAGATTTTAGCGATTAAAGTAAGTTAAAAAATTTTTAAATAAATTTTATTTATTTTCTTTGAGAATTAAGGGACCCAAAAGAAGGCCTCTTCTAGACCACCCCCTCCACCAAGGGGAGCCTAATTAGGCTTATGGAAACTTATCAAACACTTCCCACTGCATGACCCCCCAGGGGAGCAGAAATTCTGATACCCCTCAGTGCAGAAATATAAAATTCGCTGACTCTTCCCCCTCCTGAGTGAACCCTCTGTTTCCCAGGGCGGTTAGGTAAATCTGATTTGCCTCTGCCCTGAGCCTGGTATCACTTCAAGACAGCAGGTTTGCTACCCAAAGCTGTAAGGGGGTCCAGGCAGCCAAACTCACAGAAAGGAAACCCCTCTCCACCTTCTGCCAGAACCTTCCCAAATTCTGGGAATCCTCCCTCTCACCAGGGTGCCAGTAGAAGTCAGGGCTCACCATAGCCCTTTGTACTGAGGCTGTGGCTTAGCCATATGCAACTACAATTTCCAGTTGGGAAAATTCACGGTTTTATCTTAAGCAATCTACATTGCCATCCAGCTCCCTCCAGATTGATGTCCCTAAGGTTCTCACTCCATCAGCTCCCAGAACAGACCACTCAGGCAAGATCCTGTGCCAAATCAGCCATCCTCTCTGAGAGAGATGCCTACCTAGTCGAATGTCATCTTCCCAGGCTTCCCTGAAAAATTAATTTAATTGAAAGTTTCCGCTAAAAAATAACATATTAAATGGAACTCAATCTGAAATGCTGTTAAATTTTTGAAGAACTGACAATCACTTTCTTTTTTTTTTTTTTTTTTTTTTATTATGGGTAAAAATCAAATTCTCACAATACATACAAACATTTGCAAAATGATATATAAATATATATGCCTATATGTGTATTTGCTTACAAAAATGTTATATATATATATATATACATATATTTTAAGAGGTGCTTAGATTACCTAAAATATTACACGGAACCCACTGGGATTCCCATGTTGCCCACCTCCCACACCTCCCACCACATCCAACACAAACATCTCCCACAGTGTGGCCCACCAACCTCAATGAACTTACACATCCTGGAGCCTTGCCACCAACCATAGACCACAGTTCACACTGCAGACCACACTCTCTCCCACTCAGTTATGAGTGGTGTGTGCTGATTTAAAATGGCCTGCATCCATTGCCACAACAGTACTCAGGACAACCTCCAACTCCCAAAGAAGCCCCTGTATTTCAACTGCTCATCCCCTCCCTACCCAAAAACTGTCAAGTGGCCACTGGCTCCACCTCATTGTTATAATTTCTTGCATTGCAAGAATCACCATATGTGAGCAAGAGAATACCATCAAGTCCACTTTAGTCCATAGTTCTTCCCCCAATCCAGAGGCGACTTCTAAAATTAACATGTGACACATATTGATCAATCAGAAGGAAGAAAATATATCTCTATTATAGCCAGCCAACTTTTCCAGAGGAATTTAACAAAAGCTTTATCAGAGTCCATAGCTTGCTGTCCACCTTATGTAATTCAGACTTCCCCAACCCCACAGCTGTGTGAGCCAATTCCTATAATAAAGTCTCATACTATACCTACATATGATACACAGAATATATATACACAAACAAACACACACACATTTTGTGAGTTCTGTTTCCCTGAGAGACACTGATTAATACAGGCACTATTATATATAAACCTATTTTTATATAAACCTGTATTAAAAGATTCTTATGAGCTTTAAATATGGAGATACATACTCATAACATTCATTGGGTTAAAATGGTGTGGGGGGTGGGCAACATGGGAATCCCAGTGGGTTCCGTGTAATATTTTGGGTAATCTAAGCGCCTCTTAAAATATATGTATATATATATATATATATAAATAACATTTTTGTAAGCAAATACACATATATGCATATATATTTATATATCATTTTACAAATGTTTGTATGTATTGTGAGAATTTTGATTTTTACCCATAATAAAAAAAAAATACTTTTATTATGTTAATTGTAAAATGTGACATATTAGTGATGATTTTGACAATGAAATTTATATGCATAAATAACTTTCATGTGTTAATAATAGAAAAACAAATAGGAAAAAAATTAAAAGACATATTTAAGGAGTTGTTGAAGAGTTCTTTGTGTGATGGGGGCTAAATGAACTACATTCTAGATTTTACAAAGCCCTTCCAAGATGAGACAGAGCAAGTGCCACTTTGTTCACTGAAGACTGCATGGTGAAGAGGATCATATCATGCATTAGCAGAGAGGCTTTTTGCATTAAGGAGATTCCATTGAGGACATCAAAGACTCTGTGTGCTGAAGAGTGGATCTGAATGAATGCCTAATTCAGTACCAATTCCATCCACAAAATCCCAGCAAGTCTCTCTCCCTTGTTTATTACTTTCATTTTGTAGAATTTCCTTTAGTATTTCTTGAAGTGCAGGTTTCTTATTGGCATACTCTCTTAATTTCTGTTTATCTGTGAATATTTTGAACTCCCCATCATTTTTGAATGCCAGTTTTGCTAGATAGAGAATTCGTTGCTGGAAGATTTTTTTCTTTTAGTACCTTGACTATGTCATCCCACTGTCTTCTTGCCTTCATGGTTTCAGGTGAGAAATCAGCACTTAATCTTATTGTGCTTCCCTTGTATGTGATGGTTCTCTTTTCTCTTGCTACCTTGAGTATTTTCTCTTTGTCTTGAGCATTGGACATTTTGACAAGTATATGTCTTGGAGTTGGTCTGTTGGGATTTATACTGTTTGGGGTATGCTGTGCTTCCTGGATAGGCACATCCATCTCTCTATATAGGGTTGGAAAGTTTTCAGCCATTATTTCCTTCAGCACTCCTTCTGTTCCCTTTCCCTTCTCTTCTCCTTCTGGGATGCCCATAATGCATATGTTTGTGCATTTTGTATTGTAGGTTAAATCCCTGAGTCCCTGCAGAATTTTTTCTATCTTTTTGTCTATCTGTTTGATTTCAGATGTATTGTCTTCCACATCACTAAATCTTTCTTCTGCCTGTTCAAATCTGCTGTTATGTGCATCCAGCATCTTTTTGAGTTCTTGGATTGTGCCATTCATCACCATCATATCCATTATATTTTTCTGGTGTGTTTAAAATTTATTCAGTATGTTCTCCCAATGTCTTCTTAATATCCTTAATCTCTTCCTTCACTTCATTAAGTAGGTCCATGTTATTTGTTTGGAAAGCTTTGATTAGTTGTTCGATGTTCTTCATCTCTTCCTGGTTTTTAATTTGTTCATTGGACTGGTCCATATCTTCCTGTTTCTCGTGTGGTTTGTAATTTTTTGTTGCCCTCTAATCATCATTTTATCTTGATGGGTTTATTTGGTTGATTAGCTTCTCTCTCTGCTCTACAGGTTTTTTTAGCTGGTTGTTCTGTGTGTGTGTTGAGTTTTCTCTTTGACACTTTTTCTTCTTATTTTATTTCCTTGCTTCTTTCTGTGTTCCCATGAAGGCAAAATATTAGGGACAGAGGAATCAAAAGATGTGAAAAAGGAAGATGGAAAATACTAATATTGACTGAAATTAGAAGAAGGGCTGTATAAGACTTAGTGAAATGAATATTTAGCTCATGTAGGCACTGTAGAGTAATAGGAAAAGAAGTTTAGTCCCTACAATGGACTGAGAAACCAAATAGAGGAATATATATATATATATATATAATGATTTAAAAGGCTAGAATGATGAGGAGGGAGAGAAAGAGTAAAGAAAGGGCTGAAAGGAAATAAGTAATATTAATTTAAAAAGGAGAAACAGAATATATAGAATACAAATTGACACCCTTACGTTGTGGGCTAATGAAAAAAATGTGGTATGTAAGAACCACAACAGAAAGCAGAAGACAGAAAGATGAAGGAAGTAAAGAGATAGCTTAGTATACAAAATAAATATAGACAGAGAATGGAAAATCACTGAAGAAGAAGCACAGTAAAGAAAAGACAAGCTAGCAGCACCGGGTTGCCTGAGGATTCAAGGGAGACAGAGTTGAAGAGAGTTTAAAAACAAATAAAAAGACAAAAAACAAAAACAAAACAACATATGACATACATTAACCCAAAGAAAATATGGCTGAAGTAAGAAATTTGTTGTGAGTAATAACCCTGAATGTTGATGGATTAAATTCACCACTGAAGAGACACAGATTGGCAGAAAGGATAAGGAAATGTGATCCTTCTATAAGCTGTCTACAAGAAACCCACCTTTGACCAGGGATACATGGAGGCTGAAAATAAGTGGTTGGAAAACAATTTACAAGCAAACAATAGCAAAATAAGGGCAGGAGTAGGTATTAAAATATCAGACAAAATAGACTTTAATGCAAAACTATTGTAAGAGACAAAGATGGAACCTATATATTAGTAAAAGGGGTAATCTCTCAAGAAGAGATAACGATGATAAACATTTATGCAACTAATTGGGGTGCCTCAAGATACATGAGGCAAACTCTGGAAAAAATAAGCAGAGAAATAAATGCCTCTAAAATTACAGTGGGGGACTTTAATACACCATTATCATTAGACAGAACATTGAGATAGAGAATCAATAAAGAAACAAAGACTCTGAACAAGACATTAGAGGACCTGGACTTAAAAGACATATACAGAACAGTAGACCAAAATACAGCAAGATTTATATCTTTCTCGAGTGCACATGGATCATACTCCAAGAGAGACCACATGCTAGGACACAGAAAAACTCTCAATTAATTCAGAAAGATTGCGATTATACAAAGTAATTTCTCTGACCACAATGGAATGAAATTGGAAATCACTAAGGGCAAGAGAATCAGATTAGGCACAAAGATATGGAAGTTAAACAATGCACTCTTAGACAAACAGTGTGTGAAGGAGGAAATCTCAAAAGAAATCAGTAACTACCTTGAAACAGATGAAAATGACAACACAACATATCAAAACCTATGGGATGCAGTAAAAGCTGTCCTTAGAGGGAAGTTCATAGCCATAAATACATATATTAAAAAAGAAGAAAGAGCTAAAATTGAAGACTTAACTGCACACTTGGAGGAATTGATAAACAACAACAAACTAAACCAAAAGGAAGTAGAAAGAAGGAAATAAGAAAGATTAGAGCAGAACTAAATGAAATAGAGAATAAGAAAGCACTAGAAACAATAAACAAAACCAAAAGCTGGTTCTTCAAGAAGATCAATAAAATTGACAAACCCTTAGCCAGACTAACAAAGAAAAAGAGAACAGATGCAAATACACAAAATAAGGAATGATGACAGGGATATCACTATTGACCCCAGAGAAATAAAGAGTATCATAAGAGGATACTTTGAAGCATTATGTGCCAACAAGATGATAATTTAAAGGAAATGGACCACTTTCTAAAAACTCACAAACAGCCTACATAGATGAAAGAAGAAATTGATTGATTTAACAGTCCAATTACAAGTAAAGAGATAGACTCAGTCATCAAAAACCTCCCAACTAAGAAGAGCCCAGGACCAGATGGCTTCACAGCTGTATTCTACCAAACATTCTGGAAAGAGCTAACACCAATTCTGCTTAAGCTGTTCCAAAAAACAAAAGTAGAGGGAATATTGCCTAACTCATTCTACAATGCCAATATTACCCTAATACCAAAACCAAACAAAGATACAACAAGAAAGGAAAATTACAGACCAATTTCTCTAATGAACCTAGATGCTAAAATCCTCAACAAAATACTTGCTTATTGCATTCAACAACATATCAAAAGGATAATAACCATGACCAAGTGGGTTTCATCCCGAGTATGCAAGGATGGTTCAATATAAGAAAATCAATCAATGTAATACACCACATAAACAGATTGAAAGAAAAAAAACACATGATCATCACTATAGGTGAAGAAAAAGCATTCGACAAAATACAGCATTCTTTCCTGATAAAAACACTGCAAAAGATCGGAATAGAAGGAAACTTTCTGAATATGCTAAAAGGTATATATGAAAAACCCCAAGCTAACATCATATTCAATAGTGAAATCCTAAAGGCCTTCCCTCTGAGATAGGGAACAAGACAAGGATGCCCACTGTCACCACTCCTATTTAACATTGTCTTAGAAGTACTTGCTCGAGCACTGAGGCAAGAAAAGATATAAAAGGCATCCAAATTGGAAAAAAAGAAGTAAAAATTTCACTACTTGCAGACAAAATGATCCTATATGTAGAAAGCCCTGAGAAATCTACAACAAAGCCTCTAGAACTTATAAAGGAGTTCAGTAATGTCACAGGCTATAAGATCAATGCTCAAAAACCAGTAGCATTTCAGTACACCAATAACAAGCAATCTGAGGTGGAAATCAAGAAAAAAAAATACAATTTACAATAGTAACTAAAAGAATCAAATACCTAGGAATAAATTTAACTAAAGTTGTAAAGGACTTATATACAGAAAACTACACAACACTGTTAAAGGAAATCAGAGAAGACTAAATAAATGGAAGAATATTCCCTTTTCATGGATAGGAAGAAAAAACATCATCAAGATATCTATCCTACCCAAACTAATCTACAGATTTAATGCAATCCCAATAAAAATCAACACTGTATTTTTTAAAGAACTGGGAAAACTAACTACAAAATAATTTGGAAAGGTAGGAGGCCCTGAATTGACAAAGACATATTGAAAAAGAAAAATGAAGTTGGAGGTATCACATTACCTGACTTTAAAACATACTACAAAGCTACAGTGTTCAAAACTGCATGGTATTGGCACAAGGATAGACATACAGACCAATGGAACCGAATCGAGATTTCTGATATAGATCTTCACATATACAGTCATCTGATATTTCACAAGGCCACCAAGCCCCCTCAGTTGGGAGAGAATGGCCTCTTCAGCAAATGATGCTTGGAGAACTGGATATCCATATGCAAAAGAATGAGAGAGAAATAACAACTCACACCTTCTACAAAAATCAAGTCAAGATGGATCAAAGATCTAAATATAAGAGCCAAAACCATAAAGACCTTGGAAGATAATGTAGAGAAGCATCTACAGGACCTTATAATAGAAAATGGTTTCATGAACTTCACACCCAAAGCAAGAGAAGCAAGAGATAAAAATAGATAAATGGGATCTCCTCAAAGTTAAAAACTTTTGCACCTAAAAGGATGTTATTAAGAAAATAAAAAGGCAGCCTATGCAAGGGGAGAAAATGTTTGGCAACCATATATCTGAAAGGAGCCTAATATCCTGCATATGTAAAGAAATCCTACACCTTGAAAATAAAAAGACAACCCATTTAAAAAATGGGCTAGTGACCTGAAAAGACACTTCTCCAAGGATGAAATACAAATGGCTAAAAAGCACATGAAAAAAATGTTCCACATCGCTGGCTATTAGGGAAATGCAAGTCAAGACTACAATAAAATACCATCTTACACCCATCAGAATGGCAGCTATTAGAAAAACAGCAGACTATAATGTTGGAGAGGATGTGGAGGAATAGGAACCCTCATCTACTGCTGGTGGGATTGTGGAATGGTCCAGCCACTGTGGAGTACAGTTTGGAGGTTCCTCAGACAACTAACTATAGATCTTCCATATGATCCAGCGATTCCATTGCTGGGTATATAACCAGAAAAATTGAAAGCAAAGACATGAACAGATATATGCACACCAATGTTCGTAGCGGCATTGTTCACAATTGCCAAAATTTGGAATCAGCCCTGGTGCCCTTCAACAGATGAATGGATAAACAAAATGTGATGCATACATACAATGGAATATTATTTAGCTGTAAGAAAGAATAACAGGCTAACACATAGAGTAACATGGATGAATTTTGAAGACCTTATTTTAAGTGAAGCAAGCCAGGCATTGAAGGATGAACAGTATATGACCTCACTTATTTGAACTGATGAAAGTGAGCAGTCTCTGAGAACCATTGTCTTAAAGATAGATTAACAAGTGAGAGAAGGAGAAGAGATGGTTGGGAGCCATCACGCATATGAACATAATGTATTGTAAAGTGTTAGAGTATGGTTGCATATTGAAGGACAGGACAGGTGGGTAGTGATATTACTGGGTTTGGTGGTGCAGGGTTGACAGGTGCATAGACTAGGAAGGGTGGGTAAGAATACCCAGGATACTGTGGGGAGAGATGGGAGGGGGTCTAGGTGAACATGGGATTTGTGGGTATAATGTTGAAAGTGCAGGAGTGGGAATGCTCTTATAGCAGTATGATAAGGTAGTCTCACTGGTTTATGGTGTACGTTGGGGGTGCATTCAGGAAAGAGTGCATCTGGAATAGGTTTCTGGGGAGTGTGTGAGTGTTCATCCTGTCATGGTGTGTTGTGTCAGGGAGTGGAGACCCACACGGGAAGTGGGAAGGAGATGGACCCCCTTTTGGGGAGGTCTGATTCACCCAGAAACAGACAGATTGCTGTCTCTTAGGAGCAAGGGTGGATCCTAATAGGGTCAAGACCTCTTGTTGCATGTAACTATGAATTTTGTCATCCAATGAGTCAAGACAGGGGGGAGTCATATGCCCCAGGAGGATGGGGAGAAAGGATAGAAAAGATCAAACAGGGGGTATTTAGTGGTCAGGGGAAATGTTTTTCACTACCTTACAGTGATGGAAAAAGGACATGGTAAATATCATAAAAAATTATTAAATTGTACCATCTAAATTGTAAACTATACTGTAAACTATTGACAATGCTTAGTAGCTACGTTTCATTATCTGTGCAACAGTTATAGCAATGCTACCATCCACATAAAAGAGGTTTTAATGTGGAGTAAGGAAAGGGGAAGGAGGTTTGGTATACAGTAGTCTCTAGTATTTTGTGTGACTTTGCTGTGACCTAAAACTTCTTTGAAAATTAAATGAAAATTTAGGATTCACTGGGGAGTGAGAGGGGGCAGGTGCCATAGTACAGACTGATAATGCAATGATAAAAAGAAAAATGTTAAAAAGCGAAAAAAAAAATTTAAATTGTTTTTTGTTTTCCCATTATTTGAATATCCCAGTAATGCAGTGATAAAAGTAAAAATGTTAAAAAGAGAAAAAAAATTAAATATTTTTGTGTTTTTCCCTTTTTTGAATATCCCAATCCTTTAACTTAATTTAATTTCTAGTGTTTAAGTTTCCATGTATTTTATCTCTTTTATTTAAACTTATCTCTATTATTTCATTTTCCTATTAATCATACTTGGCTATTATATGGGCTTCATCTTCAAGGAAGGTTTGGATCATCGAAGGGTTACAGAGAAGGCAGGAGAGGATCATTGGTGGAGGATGTCTGGGATGGGGATTTCATGGGAGGAATTTCACCTATATATACATGAAAGATATATAAAATAGTTCAAATGATCAAGGGGTGGGGCATGGTCACAGTGGTTGGAGAATCACTCTATAAATGAGGGAGTGCTGAATTCCCAGCCTGGAGAGCTCTGCCACATTCTCCAAGGGAGGAGCAACGGTTCCTCGAGTGCAGGAGCAGTGTCTGGCAAAGGAGGAGGTTCTACTGATTGGTTCTTGTTATTGATGATTAGCCTCACAAGTCTTTGCTCTTGTAATTGAAACTCAGCCAATTGTTATGGGGTGCCTAAGGGTTGCCAACTGAAAGCCTTCTTGTTGCTCAAATGTGGCCTCTCTCTCTAAGCCAAACTCAGAATATGAATGCATTACCTTCCCCCCAGCATGGGATATGACTCCTGGGGATGAGCCTCCCTGGCAACGAGGGATTAATACCAAGGGCCAACTGGCAATACAACTGGAAAAAGACCTTGAATAAAAGGGGGAAAAGGTAAAGACAAATGAGTTCATGTGGCTAACACACTTCAAAGAATGTCAGGATGTCATCCCAGAGATAACGCTTATGCACACCTCAGTAGGATCTCGTAGAAGACCAAAGTGGTTATCACCCCACAAATAGGGGCTACTGAGGGCTCTGGAGACACCCAGGTCCTATATAAGGTGGGATAGCCCCAGAGATTGATGCCTTATCAGTGGGCTCAACTTTGGAATCTGTGCTCCTGAGAGTAACAAAGTTGTACTCAAATAAGTCCTCCCTGCACATGGTCCTTCAGTCCCTTCTATTCAAACGTATATGTGATGCTGGAGTGTGTAGGTGTACTTCCAGAGACTGTAGCCTCTGGCCTGCCCATGTGCCAGCTGTGCCTGGAATCTCGGTGGAGCTGCAACTCCTACTCTACAGCTCAATGAACTCAGCCAAGTCACCTGGTGAGGAGACAACAAAGGACAATGGCCATCCCAGGGAATGGACAGAGCCTGCTGCTGCAGGCAGGATAATCCCATCCACCGTATCCATGGGATATAAGCCCCCTCTCACTTGGAGGTGGAGTGGAGTTCACCTCCCAAACTCCTCAGGATTGGGGGAAGAGCTATGGACTAGAGTGGACTTAATGGTATTCTGTTGTAGACATAATGTGATTCAAGCAATAGAAGAAATTACAACAGGGAGGGTGAGCCAGTGGCCACTGGACCCTTCAGGGACAGGGAAGGGAAAAGCAGTTGTAATACAGGTGCTTTTTCAGGTCTTGTGAATTATCCTGAGTGACATTGAAACAACAGATATAGGCCATTTTACATTAGCATATAAAATACAGAACTGTGTGGGAGAGAGTGTGGTCTATAATGTAAACTATGGTCCATGCTTATGGCAGAGCCCCAGGATGTGTATATCTATTGAAGGTGATAGGTCACACTGATGAAAGATATTTATGTAGGGCATAACATCTGATGAAGGATGGTGTGGGAAGTGTGGGAGGTGGGTAACATGGAAATCCCAGTAATTTTTGTGTAACATTTATGTAAAGTAAATATCTTCAAAAAAAAAAAATATATATATATATATATGTGAATGTGTGTGTGTGTGTGTGTGGCTGAAAGGGGTAATCAGTGTATGTAAAAATCAATTTAAAGGAAGCTAGATAATTAAGATAGGGTATATATAATAGTGATTTTGTTGTTGGATGAAGATTGTGGTTAATAGTATAAACAGAATTTTCTTCTTTAACAAAGTGTTAATATGGTAATACGTGGGAATATTACAAATGTAAATTTTGGATGATAGATAACAGTAACACTGCAATATTTTTGCAAAAATACTAAAGAAGATATTAGATTAATTCTAAGGGATAAAAATTGAGGGACATAGGAGAGTATGGGATTTTTCCTTTTGGATAATGAAAACATTCTAAAATTGACTGGAGTTGATGACCACAGAACTCTTTAAATTAGAAACACTGAGTGTACACTACAAAGGATTGTATAAAGCATGGGTCAATACACATAATAAATCTTATGGTGAAAGATGGATTGTGGTTAACAGAAAAAAATATGATAATGTAATCTCATGAAATATAACAAATATATAATATTAATAGCAGGTGATAATATTTGGGTGGTTTAGGGGGGAAATACACTAAATGTAAGATATTGGCTATATTTCATATTAACATATGGCAATGTTCTTTCATAGTTTGTAGAAAATGTTTCACAACAATGCAAGTTATTGTGGTGATGTATGGGGGCCCAGTATGAAGATATGCATGTTTGTTTGTAAATTCACAACTTTTTATATGAAGTTGTTTATGTAAATTCATGTATGAATAAAAATAATATAAAAATAAGGTAATCAGTTCATACTTAATAAAGCTGATACTGGAAATTTTTATTTAAAAAAAAAGAAATCCCAGCAAGGACCATATGAGGGTATTAAGCCAGGGGACTTTTTAAAATTAATTTTATGTGCTTATTGTCATGTTCAAAAGTGTAAAACTCCTTTAGGTAGTCAATTTCATGTTTTTTGATTGTTTGTTTGTTTTTTGCCTCTGATTTTTGTCTTCCTTCCAGACTTATATTTCAGTTTACTCTGTGCCCAATGACCCCACACTGTTTTCAAGGTAGAATACCTGCCTCTTCACGCCATTTCTCCTCGCTGTGCTCGTGTTCCTTGGGGACCTTGCCAATGGTGCAGACGCTGCTATTGCAGACCACACTTCAAGGGCCACTGCTCATGAGTCCTTCTGGTTTCTTTACAATCTTGCAATCTCGATAGAGAACTCTGGGGATTTATTCCTTCTGAAATTATGCAGAGTTCCTAACAATTTCCTTGTGATAATTATGAGGATTATCTCAGGATTCTTTCCTCAGGACTCTTTCAGAGGCAACAACTAGTCTGGGTCTCCTAAACTTTAGATAGTTTACGTTCTGCCATATTAGATCTTTTCTTTGCACCTTCTCTAGTATCTTTTTTCATAATTATAGCAATTGCTTTACCAGTAACTGATAACACTGAGGATGTTTGTTTTAGATTTGTGATAGGTGAGCATTTTGATCTTGTTTTACTTGAACTTCTTTTCACTTATATATATTTAATTGAATTATAATTTATATATATTTTATATACATATATATACATATAATGCATTTTAAATTTTCTTCTCTAAAGGCTATTATTTCTCTTATTGTCATGAAATAATAATCTTGAAATAGCATTAAGCCAACACTAACACAAAAACCGTTTTTAGTGAAGAGCTTTCTCAAGTTTTCAAAACTCATATTCTACTCATCTCTTAAATATAAGTTATTTTCCATTTAATTAATCACAATATATTGAACAAAATATTTATCAAAACAAGGCTTTAAAAGTCCTTTTCTTATCTGGAGGCTGAATTTTGAGTTACCCCTGAGGATTGTGAGTTTAAGTGTACCATGGATCCCCAGAAAGACAGTGTCATCCATGAATGAGAAGCCTGATGTATATTTTTTTCATATGGCTTGAAATAAAAATACTCGTCTCTTCAAAATATTCTATGCAGCATTCCCTGTGAAGGTAACTGATGGGTCACAGTGTTAGAATTTACATCATAAAGTCTATGTGAGAGATATTAATGGCCAGAAGGAGAAAACCGATATTTCAGTCTTCAGGTATGTTTGTTCTTCTTTATGTTATTTTGAATTGTAATATGTATCTACATTTGTATTTTTAAATCAAAGTACAAAAATCTAAATTGGCCAAGGTCTAGCTATAGGACTCAATGTTATTAGTATTATTAGGTTTCTTTATATTCTGATTCTTTTATATTATCATTTACTATTTAAACATTTTTATAGCATATAACATTGCATATGATGCTTGCCTTTTTAAATGCAGTATACAAATTTCGGTCAGAGGTTTCATTCTCCCTGGTATTTTGTATTCTCAATCCATTTTGACTTTTAGCATAATTTTATAAGTTTATCCTTTGAGTACAGAGAGATTACAACATATTAGCAGGCATGGTCCATCTCACCATGTTCACAAAATTCCTACTCAAGATCCCAGAAGCTCCAAATCTTCCAGGGTCTATTATGCTTGATCTATCTGGGAACCCTGGCTGGAAATCTTCTGACTGTTACTGCCATTGTGACAGATTCTGACCCCACTTCCCCATTTATTTCTTTATAGACAAGTTATCCTTGTTAGATTTTGGTTACATCTCTTTAACTCTTCCCAAATCTGTGATGAATTTTCTGACAGACAATAAATTAATTTCTCTCAAAGAATGTGCCTCTCAGACATTTCTATTTATCTTATTTGGATACACGGAGTTTTTTTTTTTTCTTCCTTGTGGTAATATAGTATGACAAAAAAAATATATAAAGCCTTATCAACCTGCTCTCCCCAGATAGCTACTTTTATTTTATTTCTCATTTCTGGATTGTTTGCCTGTTATGGACCCCATATCAAAAGAATCAACAATTCAAACACTGTTGACAGCCACATTCTACGCTATGGTGCCCACTCTCAAATCCCAAGATTTGACAGTAGTCACACTCTTTATTTCAGTATACCTATGCATTATACCCTGAAATGAAATCTATAATTCTTCTAGATAATTACAAGAGAAATACTCACATCTATGAAGAGATCCATTTATATCATAAACATATTCCACATTAAATCTATCTCAGACTTCCCATCTACCTTAGAGTAGGAGTTGCAGAGAAGAAGAGGTCAGTTAGTACTAATAACGGAGAAAGAAATTTTTAGCCTGAGAACAGAGAAATTAAGCATACCATGGAGAGAATGTTTGCTAGATATTTCTGGATACCCAAGGGAAGATATTTTTTGTTTGATGGGAAATAACATTTAAATAATCAAAGTGGAATAAAGTGTATAAAATCATTATCTCTGCATTCATATAAATTTAAAATCTTGGTCAATTAGTTGCTTTGGTATAAAATGGGTGCTATTTAATTAGATTTACATAGTAACATTTGTATATAAAGATTGCTTATATAAAATGAATTATTATTCAGTACCCACTGTTTTTTGAATGTTTACTATTGTACATTTAAAAAATAGAAATGTGGAGTTATCTTTCTATTCCATGGTGTTCTAAATGGGGAGAGTTCATGGAAGTTGCATAACTTTTTCAGGTTCACACTGATATTTGTGATATAGCTGGGATGAAAACTAAGGTTTATATTACTGCAAATATATGCTCTGAATTCTGTTTTCATAATGTAATATAATTGTTATGATTCAATGTTTAAGTAGACACAAATATAGCTAGCTAGCCAGCCAGTAAGATAGATAGGTAGGTAGGTAGATGGATGGATGGATGGATGGATGGATGGATGGATGGATGGATGGATGGATGGATGGATAGATAGATAGATAGATAAACTAGTAGTCACACTCTTTATTTCAGTATACCTATGCATTATACCCTGAAATGAAATCTATAATTCTTCTAGATAATTACAAGAGAAATACTCACATCTATGAAGAGATCCATTTTATATCATAAACATATTCCACATTAAATCTATCTCAGACTTCCCATCTACCTTAGAGTAGGAGTTGCAGAGAAGAAGAGGTCAGTTAGTACTAATAACGGAGAAAGAAATTTGGCTTGCAGCCATTCAAACAAAAAATTAAAACAAGCACTTTTTAAAAGTGAATATCATGGAAAACAAATAATTTTGACAAAGTTTAAATGTATAGAATAATTAATAAAAATCTAGATAGAGAAAGGACAAAACATAGTAATAAGGTTGTTGAATTTAGGCATTGACATTTCTGCTCATGGGATAAAAGATAACACACAGTGGGTGAATTAAAGGGAATCCAAATTTCTGGTACAGTAGAACCTGCTGATGATGCCAGACAGGACAAGGAAACCCAGAAGCTACCCATGCTCCATGATTCCTATCTGAAAGGAAATAGAATTTGCTCTCAGTACCATTTAAAAATTGTTTGTATAGTATTTGACTATGTACTCCTTAATTAATGTACAGTTGTATGGTCTTATTCCCAGTTGGAGAAGAATTTACACTTAGGAAAAGAAACTTCTTGTATTTCCATTCAATAATTCAATATCAGGCTGAACAAATTATGACAGTTGATTGGACAAAGCCCAAAGCAATATTCCTTCAGATACAATTGCTATATAAAGCTTAATTCATATTGAATGTGATATATGTGTGTATATATGTGCTTTATTAGTTCTAATAAATTTTGTTGTTAAGTAAATCTCATTCTCTTTGCTGTTGTATTCTTTTTTTACCTCAAATGATCAGTGAAAGTTTCTTAACTATAAGTAACATTTTTTGTTGGTCTAAAAACTGCATTGCTCCCACAGTACCCACCATATATTATTTGTCTATTCCCAAAGTCCATGAATAACTAAGTTTTCAAATCCCAGTTTATTAAATGACATTTTTCAGTAGAGCATGAACATTTTGTTTAATTCATATCTTTGTCAAAAGACTGAAAAGCCCAGCTTTACAATTATTGCCATTGTCAACCTGATAAAGTTTTGTGTCATTTTACCTGAATTTTTATGAATGATTGACAGTTAATTTGAGTTTCTCCTAATTGATAGTCATTTTGGAATTATATTTTGAATGTTAAAAAATAAAATAATTTTGGTATATCATCATTGTGTTTCTACACATATCCTTTGATTTGAGAATGTTTCTGTCAACATTTAATAGCATGTATTTATCCCTTATATTTTGGAGCTAGGGAAACCATCTTCTATTGCTCCATTCATCTACCAACTTTGCCTATGTGTCTTTCTTTGAGAGGTAACTTTTATACTAATATCAAGAAATTCTTTCACCTCTTATACTGTAATTTTATATGTTTTTTAGGGTGGTTTTAAACACCTCAAGTTTTCAATGATATTTCTTTTTCTTTTTTTTTGCTTTTGTTTTTATTTTTCTCTTAGCTCTTTATTATTATCTTTCAAATTTAGGCTTTTAATATATCTGCAATCTACAATTTACAGCAGGAAATAACCCTCTGTGGTTCCAGTTTTCTTGTTAATCTACTTGTCTTTTGCTTTATTGCAGCTCTTAGATTAAGGTGTAAATGACCTTGAATATAAATTCCTATTTCTTGATATATTTATTCCTGTATCAGCACCATATTGCATTGTTTATTAAGTACTTGGTATTATTAATCTATGTTAAGGTAATGAACCTCCTTCAAAAGATGAGTTATCAAATATGTTGGCCACTATTTCCATATTTGTTTTAGAATGAGAATTTTTCAGTTCCTCACATATTTAACTGCATTTCAGATTGTGAATCTATTTAATTTATAAATATTTTTGAGCTGTAATTCATTAAGCTATTTTTGTCCTATCTGTAATGTGAAATATCATTTAGGAGTCATTTATAATTTTTTAGGGTATTCTTTTGCATTTTTCAGGACATTTTAAATGATATTTTATTTGCCCTAAATATATAATCATAGTATATCACATAAATATATAATATAGTTTAAATTGCACTATGTTAATGCAGTATCTGCAAGCCACAGGCCTTGCCACATCTGCAAGCCACAAGCCTTGCCTTAGCCTCCCCTGCATGGCATAACCCCCTCCCCCATTCCCCCTTCCCTCTCTCCCACTTCCTTGTTCCTTCTCACCAATCAGAGCTCTCACCCCAGTTATTGCCTTATTTGGACAACCTTGCTTCACCCCCTACCGTTCCCAATTCTGCCCTCCTGCCCTAGCAACACCGAGCCACCCTATAGCAATCTTCCACCCCTGGCTAGAGGACCGCCCCGTTTCCTACAATGTATATATACGTTGCACTTCCCCAATAAACTCTCTCTCTCGCTCTCTTCTTTTTCTTCCCCCACACTCAGAGGACTCGAGTCTTTTATTCACGCGCGGTCCTTACCAGATACCCCCCACACCCGAGCCGTGGAGACCAGGGAGCCCCCAACCCGACGCCGCTCCCTGAGAACCTCCTCACCCTCGCCGTTTTCGGAGTGCACGCCGAACGGCTTATATTTTGCCTGTGTCGCCCCCCGGGCTGCAGCTGGGCTAGCCATACTCTCAGCCTGGGAGACCAGCGACATGTTAATATTAATTTTATTTCTATTTGCTATAGTTTAAATTATGTTGAAAATAATACAAACTTTATTTCTTACAATTATTTAAAACAATTATGTCAAATTTACCAACTTTATGGCTACTGATAGAGTCATTATCATTATTGCAAATGCTGTTTTTGTTATAGTTATTTTTATGAATACTATTGTTATATCAAGGCTGATATGATTGAGTCCAGGACTATGAGTGATTTGAACATTGTATTAGTCAGCCAAAGGGGTGCTAATGTAAAATACCAAAAATGGGCTGGTCTTTACAAAGGGTATTTATTTGGGGTAGAAGTCCACAGATACCAGGCCATAAAGCATTAAGTTTCTTCTCTTACCACAGTCCATTGCCACGTGTTAGAGCAAGACAGCTGCTGGCGTTTGCCAGGGTTCAGGCTTTTGGGGTTCCTCTCTTCCTGGAGCTGTGTTTCTTTCCGGGCTTAGCTCCTGTTTCCTCCACAAGGTCAGCTGTAGACGATTAGGCGAATGGCTTGCTTCTCTTCCGCTGGGGCCTTCTTTCCAAAATCAAAACTGCTTCTCAAAAGACTGCTTCAACTGTCCTTTGCCTTGCCTTTTATATTCAATTCCTCACCCACCAAGGGGTGGGGCTCAATGCCCTAATCCTAACCTAATCATGCCCAGATTAACAGATCAGTTTACAAGCATGATTCAATTATATTTTTGGAATTCATAATTACATCAAAGTCCCCAACGGTTACAAACATATAGCCCCACTTTCTCTAAGAAAGGTAGAGCACATACATGATCTAATTTAAGGTTTTATCAAATAGCCTAGAGTTGCCACATAGGCTCTGATTTCAATTCTGTATTTGTTCTTTTTAGATACTGGATAATCCCAACAGTACACTGAGTATTCCAAGTAAAACAGCATTAAGTTATTAAATTTGCTTTTCATATTTAGGTACTGAAGTAATATGTGTTAATTGCAAAAAATGAAAAAAGCAATAGGGATTCTAAAAGCTCTTTAGACTAAAGATTTCCAATTAAATAATAATTGTAAGGTCCATATATATTTATCCTTTCCTTTTTTTAGTTCCATTTCTTTCTAACTAACACCTGTACAAATTCAATCTCAGTTTCAATCTAATAGAAAAATTCTATTCATTCTCCTTTGAAATTTCAAAACCAACTTTGCCAAATTATAGTCCATTGCATGAATACCATATTTTATTCACCATTCATCAGCCAATGATTTTTTCCCCATACTTTTCAGCTGCTATACATAATGATGCTATAAAAATGATGTGCAAGTCTTTATGGGAATATATATTTTCATTTCTCTTGGGTATATACCAAGGAGTAGATTACTAAATGAAATTGTAACCCCAAATTTAAATAGACTTTAAATATGAAACAATTGCAAGAGACAAGATAGACACTGTATATTAATAAAGAGAGTAATATATCAAGAAGAAAAAACAATCATAAACATTTATGTACTTAACCAGGGTACCTCAAAATACATGAGACAAACAATGGAAAAACTAAATGGAGGAGTAGAGGCCTCTAAAATTATAGTAGGGGAGTTTAATACACCATTATCACTATTAGATGGAACATATTAACAGAGAATCAATAAAGAAGCACAGACTGAAATATATATTAAAGGATCTGGGCCTGATAGACATATACAGGACATTACACCCAAATATAATGGAATATACATTCTTCTCCAGTGCACATGGCTCATTCTCCAGGACAGACCATGTGCTAGGCCACAGAACAAGCTCAATGAATTAAAAAATATTGAAACTCTGCAAAGTAATTGCTCTGACCACCTTGGAATGCAGCTGGAAATCAGTAACGGCCAGAGAAAGAGATTAGGTATAAAGATATGGAAGTTAAACAACACACTCTTAGACAAACAGTGGGTTAAGGATGAAATCTCATGACAACACAACATATCAAAAGCTATGAGATGCAGCAAATCTGTAATGAGAGGGAGAGCTAAATTAAAGACCTCACTGCACACCTAGAGGAATTAGGAAAAAAAAAAAACTAATCCCAAAGGAAACAGAAAGAAGGAAATAACAAAGATTACAGCAGAACTACATGAAATTGAAAATAAGAAAGCACTCGAAAAAATAAACACATCCAAAAGCTGGTTCGTAGAGAAGATTAATAAAATTGACAAACCCTTAGCTAGACTAACAGAGAAAAAAAGAGAAAAGATGCAGATACATAAAATAAGAAATGAGGAAGGGGATATCATCCCTGATCCCATAGAAATAAAGAGTATCATAAAAGAATAGTTTGAAAAATTATATGCCAACAAGATTGATAATTCAGAGGAAATGGTCAAATTCCTAGAAATCCATAAGCAGCCTACACTGCTGAAAGAAGAAATTGATGATTATCCTAAACCAATTAGATTAACAAAGAATTTTGACTCAAATTCTGGGATTGCTTTGAGAAGTAAACAAGACAAATTTTTATTGCTCGGTACTGCATTCAACATCAAAATTATCCTGAGTAACTTTTGAGAACTTCTGTGAACAAAACTAATGGTGGTTTTTTAAGCAGCACTTTGCCTGAATTTTGAAGAAATTAATATATTGAGAAAAATATTGGATTATTTTTAATTGTATCATTAAAACATTTGAGTTAAACTATTTGGCCATTCCAGTCATATACTGCTCTCTCATTTGTGTAAGCCAACTTGCCTGTCAAGAGTCCACATGCCTTGTTCACTGGTCTTTTAATTTTTGTGCAATAATAAAGGCAAAGGACTAGATGCACTACTGTGTAAGAGATTACACAAGACTGTACTCTGTTGCACTTACTCAAATAGTATGGGGGACTTAACAATCGCTTGTGTTGTTTCACAAAATAAATATCTCATGTCAATTACTAAAAAAAAAGAAGAAATTGATGAGCTCTACAAACCATAAGTAACAAAATTGAATCAGCCATTGAGGCAAGATGGCAGCACAGTGAGGAGGTCCTGTAGTCGGTTCATGCTGCAGGGCAGTAGGTAATCACCCAGAGCTACCTAGAGAACCTGTTTTGGGACACCCAGAGACCAGAAGAATATCCTGAAACATCCTTGAATTACTGGAAGAAGAAGACTGTCCATCTGCAGAAAAGATTCATGTGTAGAGCACTCCACACCTAGGAGGTCAGTGCCTGAAGCGCAAGGCACGCTGAGAGCTATTCTGTGGCTGGAGTTGGAAGCTCCATTTTCCCCAAAATGGGGTAGGAAGACATGGTGTGGCACTGATTTCACCTACTGATTGGTGAATTCAGTGGGCTAAAGCATAATCCTAGGAACAACTAAACTTTGAGCCTGTCCAGGTCAGAAGGAGGCCGGTAGCCACCATTTTGACTCCAACCCCCAGCCTGAGGGGAAGCAGGGCTGATTGAAAATCATAGTGCTGGTAGTGTCCTGCTTCTTTCCATCCAGGTCAGATTGTAGGTCTAGCCCAAGTCCCGGCCCCTCCTCTGGCAGGGAGGAAGCTGAGGGGACCTGCACAGCCTCTACGGGAAACTGCAAGTCACACCGCAGAATCTGCTGCCCATCCTGCTCTAACAGTGCAAGCCATCTCAGGAGCTAGTCCATGGCTGGAATTACAAGTTCCATTTCCCATAAATGGTGGAGGAAGAGACAGTTGTCCACCAACCTCAGCTATTGATACGTGGACTCAGATGGCTAAAGTATAAACCTAGAAACAGCTAAGGTTTGAGCCTATCCAAGTTGGAAAGAGTCCAGGAGCCATAACTTTGGCTCTACCTCCCACATGAGGGGAAGCCTGGCTGACTGAAAAGCCAGTGAAGTTAGGGAGTGGCTTATTTCAACCAAAATCAGACTGCAGACCTAGCCCAGGCTCCAGCCCCACTTCCAGCAGAGAAGAATTTGGCGGGACTTACACCAGGCTCTTCAGGCAACTGCACATGCTCTCTGATGGCAAAGACTGAATAGTCAGTCACCTGGAGCTGCATGCCTGCACCCCAATAGGGTAGGAGAAGTTCTGGATATCCTTGGCCTCTCTGGGCAACAGCAGGAGTTTTCAGTCCACATGAAGTGGTTTGTTGAGTCCCTTTGAGTCCATCTCCACCTCTGTCCCTGCATAGGATAGGAGAAGCTGGTGTTCCCTCAGCCTTTCAGGGCAACTTCAGGTGCTTTCCACCTACACAAACTTGACTGTTGGACACCTGTGGTTCCAGCCCTATCCCCAATAGGAAGAGAGATGGACTGTGTTTTCCCAGCCTCTCTGGGTAACTGCAGCTGCTTTTGGCCCACACAGACTGGACTGGAGGGTACTTTTGGATCCACCCTCACCACCCAATAGGAAAGGAGGGGGCTGGTGTTGCCTCAGCCTCTCTGGACAATGGCCAGTATTCTTAGCCTACAGGGACTGAACTTTTGGGCATTGGTAGTTCTGTTTCCACCCCTAAAGGACAGAAGGGTCATTACTACCTCAGCTTCTCAGGGCAAATTCAGGCATATTTGGACCACATGTATTAGATTATTGGGCACTCCAGAGGGTCAATTCCCACCCACAGCAGGGAGGGGGTTTGGTGCTATGGCAGTTTACCTGAGTAACGGGTCATTTTGGACCCACATGGCATAGTTTGCTGCCCACAACTAGAGGTCCATCCCTGCCCAAGGTAGTGGAGAAAATGGTGTGAAGTTTTATCAGTCTCTTCCAGCAACTCCAGACAGTCTTGTCCTACCTAACTTGGATTATTATACCCAGCTGCAAACCTGTCCCTACCCCTGACAGAAGAGAAAGTTGGGAGAAGCTTCATCGATTCCTGGAGTAATTGGGCAGCTTCAACCTCCATAGCTTACAGCACCAACTACATCCTTGGCTCCTACTACAGAACCAGCAAAGGAGAAAAGACCAGAAAGCCTTAACCTAAAGGGAGAAACTGCACCCATAATAAATATATCTATTGTGGGAATATGGCCGAGGCTGCCAAGGGGACCTGCTTTGGAGCACAGCAAACCAGGACACTGCTTACCAACTCCCAGAATAATAAGGGTCAGAGAGATGAAGAAGCCAAAACTAAAACATAAGCAGATCTCTCTGAACCAAAAATAGCTTAGTGGGGGCAAGATCCTGCCCAAGTGAGCTGTTTTGGGCACCCACATAGTAGGAGGCTTCAGGGCATTGATTTGGAGGTACCTAGATGAAATGATAAATTCCTCAAGGGAACATAGACAAGACCAATGAAATAGAATAAAAAGAAAAAAATTTCAAAGAGAAAACAACACACACATGCAAACAGCATTTAAATAAAACCATAGAGTAAAGAGAGAAGCTAATCAACTGAATAAACCCATCAAAATAAAAAGATGACCAGAGGGCAAAAAAAAAAAAAAATTACAAACCATACTAAGAAATAGGAAGACATGGCCCAGTACAATGAACAAACTAATAACCAGGAAAAGGTGTGGAACATTGAACAACAAATCAAAGCTGTCCTAACAAATATCATGACCCAACTTAATAAAGTAAAGGAAGAGATTCAGGGTATTAAGAAGACACTGAGAGAACATACTGAAGACATTGTAAATATACATAAAAAGATGATGAATATGATGGTGATGAATGGCACAATCCAAGAAGTCAAAAAACTGGGAGAACATAACAGTAGATTTGAACAGGTGGAGGAAGAATTATTGATGTGGAAGACAGTACATCTGAAATCAAATAGATAGTAGAGCAGATAGATAAAAAGATACAAAAAATCCAGCAGGGACTTAGGGATATAAATGACAACAGAAAATGCACAAACATATGCATTATAGGCATCGCAGAGGGAAAAGAGAAGGGAAAGGGGGACAGAAGGAGTGTTGGAGGAAATAATGGCTGAAAATATTCCAACTCTATTGAGGGAGGTGGAGGTACATGTCAGGAAGGGCCAACAACCCAAACAGTATATATCCTAACAGGTGTACTCCAAGACATACACTTTTCAAATTGTCCATTGCTCAAGAGAAAGAGAAAATACTGAAAGCAGCAAGAGAAAAGAGAACCATCACATAACGGGGAAGCTCAATAAGATTAAGTGCTGATTTCTTATCTGAAACCATGGAGGCAAGAAGGCAGTGGTATGACATAGTTAAGGTGCAAAAAGAAAAAGAATTCCAGCCAAGAATTATTCATCCAGCAAAGCTGCCATTCAAAAATGATGGAGAGTTCAAATTATTCTCAGGTAAACAAAAATTAAGAGAGTATGCCAATAAGAAACCTGAAGTTCAAGAAATACTAAAGGGAGTTCTGCAGTTGAAAAGAAAAAAATAGTTGAGATATAGTTGGAGGAGAGATAAGAACAAGTGAAAATACAAAATGAGAAATAAAAACAACATATGACATACATAAACCCAAAGAAAATACGGCTAATGTAAGTAATTCCTTGAGAGTAAAAACACTGGTTGTTAAGGATTAAACTGCCAGTCATGAGACACAGATCAGCAGAGTGGATAAGGATATATGATCTATCTATATTTTATCAATAAGACACCCCACCTTAGACCCAGGGATTCAAAACACTGAAAATGAATAGCTGGAAAACAGTCTTACAAGCAAACAATAAACAAAAAAGGGTGGAAGTAGCTACATTAATATCAGACAAATGGACTTTAAATGCAAAACTATTGTAAGGGACAAAGATGGACTCTAAATATTAGTGAAAGGGGTAATCTTTCAAGAAGAGAGAACAATCATAAATATTGATGATCCTAACAGGGGTGCCTCAAAATACATGAGGCAAACGCTAGAAAAAATAAGTGGAGTAATAGATGACTCTACAATTATAGTGGGGGACTTTAATACACCATTATCACCATTAGACAGAAGATCTCAACAGAGAATCGATAAAGAAACAAAGATTCTGATTAATACATTAGAGGATCTGGATCTAATAGACATATATGTAACACAACACTCAAATACAGTGGGATATACATTCTTCTTGAGTGAACATGAATCATACTCCAAGATAGTCCACATGCTAGGCCACAGAAAAAAATCTCAATGAATTCAGAAAGATTGAGATAATAGAAATTAATTTCCCTGACAACAATGGAATGAAATTGGAAATTGGTAAGGGCCAGAGAACAAAATTAGGCAAAAAGATATGGAATTTAAACAACACATTATTGGACAAACAGTAGTCAAGGAGAAATTTTCAAAATAAATAGGGAACTACCTTGAAAATAATGAAAATGACAACATAATCTATCAAAATTTATGGGATACAGCAAAAGCTGTACTGAGAGGGAAATTCATAGCCATAAATGCATATATCAAAAAGAAGAAAGAGCTAAAAATCAAAGACCTAACTGCATACTTGTAAGAATTAGAAAAAGAATAACAAACTAACCCCAAAGGAAGTAGAAAGAAGGAAACAACAAAGCATAGAGCAGAACTAAATGAAATAGAAAATAAGAAAGCATCAGAAAAAATTAACAAATTGAAAATCTGTTTTTTTTTGAAAGATAAAAAAATTGGCAAACCTTTAGCTAGACTAACAAAGAAAAAAAGGGAGAGGATGTAAACATATAAAATAAGAAATGACAAAGAGGATATCACCACTGATTCCAGAGAAATAAAAAGTATCATGAGAGGATACTTTGAAAAATTATATGCTAACAAGAAGGATAATTTAGAGGAAATGGACAAATTCCTAGAAACTCACAAGCAGCCTGCAGTAATGAAAAAAGAAATTGATGAACTCAAGAGACCAATTACAAGTAAAGAGATATACTCAGACATCAAAAACTTCACAACTAAGAAGAGCTCAGGTCCAGATGGCTTGACAGTTGATTCTACCAAACATTCCAGAAAGAACTAACACCAATCCTCCTTAAACTCTTCCAAAAAAATAGAATATTGCCTATCTCATTCTATGATGCCAACAATATCCTAAAACCAAAGCCAAAGATGTCAGAAGAATGGAAACGATTCTCTCTAATGGACCTAGATGCTAAAATCCTTAATAAAATACTTGCTCATCAAATGAATTGTACACCATGACAAAATGGGTTTCATCCTGAGTATGCAAGGATGTTTCAACATAAGAAAATCAATGTAATAAACCACATGAACAGATAGAAAAAAAAATCACATGATCATCTCTATAGATGTGGAATCAGCATTTCATAAATCACAGTGTCCTTTCCTGATAAAAACATTGCAAAGGGTAGGAAGATAAGGAAACATTCTGAACATGATAAAGGGTATATATGAAAAATCCACAGCTACCATCATCTTCAATGGTGAAAATTGAACAAGACAAGGATGTCCACTACTACCACCCCTACCTAACATTGTCTTACAAGTGCTTACTCGAGCAATGAGGCAAGAAAAAGATGTAAAAGGCATCCAAATTAAAAAGGAAGAAGTAAAAATCTCACTATTTGCAGACGACATAATCCTATACATAGAAAGGCCTGAGAAATCTATAACAAGGTTTCTAGAACTTATAAATGGGTTCAGTAAAGTTGCAGGCTATAAGATCAAGATAAAAAATCAGTAGCACTTCTGTACACAAAAAACAAGCAATCTGAGGAGGAAATCAAGAAAAAATACTATTTACAATAGTAACTAAAAGAATCAAATACCAATGAATAAATTTAACTAAGGGTATAAAGGACTTATACACAGAAAACTACACAATACTGTTAAAGGAAATCAGAGAAGACTTAAATAAATGGAAGAATATTTCCTGTTCATGGATAGGAGGCTAAACAACATTAAGTTGTCTATCCTACCCAAACTAATCTACAAATTTAAAGCAATCCCAATAAAAATCAACACAGCATTTTTTACTGAACTGGAAAAACTCCCTACAAAATTTATTTAGAATGGTATGAGGCTCTCAATAGCCAAAGACTTATTTAAAAAGAAAATGAAATTGGAAGAATCCTACTATCTGACTTTAAAACATATTACAAAGCTACAGTGGTTAAAACTGCATGGTATTGGCAAAAGGATAGATGTGCCAATCAATGGAACCGAATTGAGAGGTCTGATATAGATCCTCACATATGCAGAAATCTAATATTTGACAAGGCCACCAAGCCCCCTCAACTGGAAGAGAATGGCCTCTTCAACAAATAGTGCTTGGAATCACTATTCTTATGGATATCCATATCCTAAGAATGAGAGGAACAGCATCTCAGACTTTATAAAAAATCACTTCAAGATGGATCAGAGATCTAAATATAAGAGCCAAGACCACAAAGACCCTGGAAGATAATGTATGGAAATATCTACAGGACCTTGTGAAAGGAAATGGTTTAATGAACTTCACACCCAAAGCACAAGCAGTGAAGGAAAAAATAGATAAATGGAATCTCCATAAAATTAAAAACTTTTATAATTCAAAGGAGGTTATCAATAAAGTAAAAGGGCAGCCTACACAATGGGAGAAAATATTTGGCAACCATATATCTGATAGGAGTCTAATATCCAGCATATGTAAAGAAATCCTACACCTTGATAATAAAAAGACAACAAATTTAAAAAATGGGCAAGCAACCTTCAAAGACACTTCTCCGTGGAAGAAATACAAATGGCGAAAAAGCACAGAAAAGATGCTCAACATCACTAGCTATTAGGGAAATGCAAATCAAAACTACAATAAGATACCATCTTACATCCATTAGACTGGCAGCTATTAGAAAAAAATCATAGGAGTATCAGTGTTGGAGAGAATGTGGAGAAAGGGGAACCCTCATCCACTGCGGATGGGAATGCAGAAAGGTCCAACCATTGTGGAGGACAGTGTGGCATTTCCTCAAAAAACTAACTATAGAACTGCCATATGATCCAGCAATTCCACCGCATATAACCAGAAGAATTGAAAGCATAGACATGAACAGATATATGCACACCAATGTTCATAGAGGCATTATTCACTATTGCCAAAATAGTGGGCACTTAGGTTGATTGGAATCAACCTAAGTGCCCACCAACATACGAATGGATAAACAAAATATGATACATGCATACAATGGAATATTACTCAGTTATAAAAAGGAATGCAGTGCTCACACACAGGATAACATGGATGAATCTTGAGGACATCATGTTGCGTTAAGCAAGCCAGGCTTTGAAGGATGAACAGTACATTAAGAATTAAGAAAATTGAGCAGACACAGAGGGCTACTGTCTGGAAGATAAGTTTACAGGAAATAGAAAGGGAGAAGAAGGTTGTGAGCCTACACCCATACAGAAGGAATCTATGGTAAGTTGAAAGAGTGTAATTGTGCATTGAAGGGATGTGACTGGAGGGTAGTGATATTATTGGTTTGGATGGTGCAGGTTTGACAGATGGGAAGATTGGGGACAGTAGGTTGGAAGGTGCAGGAAACTTGGGGGAGGGTTTAGAGAAGGATATGTTGAACACTGGGGATTGGTGGGTTTGTGGTTGGAAGTACAAAGTTGGAAATGCTCTTATGGCAATATGACAATGAAAGGTTACTGTTGTAGGGTGTTGGATGGGGGGTGGGGCATTTGGGACATGGTGCACCTGGAGCAAGTTTCCAGGGAGAGTGTGAATGATCAGTTTATCATAATGTGTTGTATCAGTGGGAGGAGACCTGCATAACAAGCAGGAAAGAGTTGGACTCCCATCCTGGGAGGACTGATTTGTTTACTAACAGAGGCAGGAGTTTCTCGAAAGCATGGGCAGTTCCAAATAGGAGAAGACAAACCAGTGTGTCAAGACCTCAGTGTTGTTGCAAGTAACTATGAATCTTGTCATTTAAGGAGTGAAGCCCAGGGGGTCGCCGTGGGCCCTGAGCGGAGGGGGTGAGAGGAGTACAATAGATTGAATAGGGTGTATTTAGTGGGCAATGGAAGTGCTCTACATGATCTTGCAGGGATGGACACGGGCCATGTTAAATATCAATAAAATTTATAAAATTGTATGGTCTAAAATGTAAACCATAATGTTAACCATTGGCCATGGTTAGTAGATATATTTCAGTATTTGTATATCACTTATAACAAAGGTACCACCTACATATAAAAAGGTATTAATATGGGAAGGGGAAAAAGGGAGTGTATTAGTCAGCCAAAGGGGTGCTGATGCAGAATACCAGAAATTGGTTGGCCTATATAAAGGGTATTTATTTGGGGTAGAAGCTTACAGTTACTGGGCCATAAAGCATAAGTTTCTTCTCTCACCAAAGTCTGTTGCTACGTGTTTGAGCAAGGCAGCTGCCGACATTTGCCAGGGTTCAGTCTTCTTGGGTTCCTCTCTTCTTGGGGCTGAGTTTCTCTCTGGGCTCAACTCCTCTGTTTCCTCCGCATGGTCAGGTGTACATTATGAGGCTCTCTAGGCTTTGCCTCTCTCCACAAGGCCAGATGTTGACTCTCAGGCAAATGACTCATCTTTTCCCAGGGCCTTCTCTCACGACCAAGCTCTCTTACTTCCCAGTGCTTCAGCTCAAGACTTCAACATCAGAACTGCCCCTACTCTGTTCTTTACCATGCCTTTTATACTTGATTTCACACCCACCAAGGCGTGGGGCTCAAGGCCCTACTGACATGGCCCAGTTAATGCCTTAATCGTAACTTAATTATGCCCAGATTAGCAGACCAGTTTGCAAGCATAATCCAATATTTATTTTTGGAATTCATAATTACATCAAACTGCCAAACTGCTACAGGGAGGATGTTGGGTATATAAAAACCCCCTGTATTCTGTATGTGACTTTTCTGTGACCTAAAACTTCTTTGAAAACAAAATGAAAAAAATTGAGACACTGTTGAATAAATGGAAGAAAATAGCACTTTACATATAGGACACATGATATTACAGTGATGAAAGGCAAAAGGTCAAAAACACTTTTAAAAATATTTTTCATTATTTTTAATATCCCAATCTTTTAATTTAATTTTATTTTTAGTATTATAAAATTTTATGTATTTTATTTCTTATGTTTAAAACTCTCATTTTTATTTCATTTTCCTATAAATTGTATTTGGCTATTCTAATGGCTTTATTTTTGAAGAAGCTTTGGATCACAGAAGGGTTACAACTGGAGCAGGGGTGGACCATTGGTGTGGGGTGTCAGTGATAGGGGATATATAGGAGGAACTTCATCTGGGCATATATATGAGGTATATAAATATGTTCAAATGTTCACAGGGCATTGTCACAGTGGGTGGAGACTCAAACAATAACCGAGATAATATTGAATTCCTATGCTGTAGTGCTCTGCCACATTCTCTAATAGAGCAGAAACAGTCTCCCAAGTGTAGGGGCAATGACTGGTGAAGGAGGATGATCCATTGATGGGCCCTTGATATTGATGACTATGTTTAGGAGCCTTTGCTCTTGAAATGTAAACTTAGCCTAGTGTTGTGGCATGCCTATAAGTAGCTTCCAAAGAGCCTCCTTTTTTCTCAAAGGCATCCTCTCTCTAAGCCAAACTCAACATATAAATGCATTATCTTCCCCCTAATAGGGGACATGACTCCTAGATGTAAGCCTCCCTGGCACCAAGGAATTACTACCAAGCACCAATTAGCAGTGCAATTGGAAAAACACCTTGAATAAAAGGGGGAAAAGGTAAAGACAAATGAGATTATATGGTTAAGAGACTTCAAAGTAGTTGGCAGATCATCCCAGAGGTAACGCTTATGCACATATTAGCAGGATCTCATAGACTGTCAAAGTCGATACTATACCAAATAGTGGGGCTCCTGAGGCTCTGGAGACACCCAGGTCCTATGGTCAGGGTAGATAACTCTGGAGTTTGGTGCCTTGTCAGTGGGCCCTAGTTTGGAGTTTGTGCTCCTGAGAGTGACAGAGTTGGACTCAAATATGGCTTCCCTACACATGGCTCCTCTGTCCCTTCTATTTAAACCTATTCTCGGTGCTGGAGTTTGTAGGTGTACCTCCAAGAGACTGGAGTCTTTGGGCTGTCCATGTGCCATCTGGATCTGAAATCTCAGCAGAGTTGCAGCACCTACTTTCCAGTTCACTGGACTCACCCAGGTAAATGACAAGGAGGTAAGTACTATCAACCACCATACCAAGGAAATGAGAGAGCTGACAACTGCAAGCAAGAGAGTCCTATCCATAGGTTGTATGGAACCAAAGCCTCCTCTCAATTAGAGGTGGAGTGGACATCACCATCCCAGAATCCTAAGGATTGGGTCATGAACTATGGAGTAGAGTAGACTTGCTGGTATTCTGTTATAGACATATTGTGATTCTAGCATTGGAAGAAATTACAACATTGATGTGGAGGTTGTGACCACTTGAGACTCTGGGGACAGGGAGTGGGAAAAACAGTTGAAATATTGGGGCTTTTTTGCAACTTGGAAATCATCCTGAATGACAATGCAATGACAGATATAAGCCATTTTATATCATCACAGTACATGTAGAACAGTTTGGGAGAGAGTGTAGACTACAATATGAACTATGGTCCATGCTCAGTGGTAATGCCCCAGGATGCATTTATCAACTGCAATGAATGTGCCACACTAATTATGTATGTTTATGTGGGAGGGTGTGGTGGGTTTGGGGAGTGGGGCATGTGAGAATCCCTGTATTTTTTTGTGTAACATTTATGTAATCTAAGTATCTTTTAAAAAATAAAGGAAATTATATAGGATCACGTCATCTGCAAATAGTGAAAATATTACTTCTTTCTTTCAAATGTGGAGGAATTTTATTTCTTTCAAATTTGGAGTATTTTATTTCTTTTTCTTGCCTAACTTCTCTGGCTACAACTTTCAGTACAATATTAAGTAACAGGGGTGACAGTGGCCATCTTTGTCTTGTGAATGAACTTAGAGAGAAAGCTTTCAGCCTTTCAACATTGAGTATGATGGTGGCTGAGGATTTTACATATATGCCCTTTATTATGTGGAGGAAGTTTCCTTCTATTCCTATATTTCAAAGTATTTTAATCCAGAAAGGATAATGGATTCTTTTCAAATGCCTTTATTGCATCAATAGAGATGATCATTTGATTTTTTTACATTCAATATGTTAATGTGATGTATTCCACTGATTGATTTTCTTGTGTTGAACCATGTGTGCATACCTGAGATAAACCCCACTTGATCATGGTGTATAATTCATTCATGTGATGTTGGATTCAATTTGTAAGTATTTTGTTGAGTATTTTTAGATCTACATTCATTAGAGAGATTGGTCTGTACTTTTATCTTCTTGTAGTATCTTTATCTGATTTTGGTACTAGAATTATGGTGGTTTAATATAATATGTTAGGTAGTGTTTCCTTCTTTCAACTGTTTGGAAGAGTTTGAGCCAGATTGGAATCAATTCTTCTTGAAATGATTGATAGACTTCACCTGTGAAGTCATATGGTGCTCGGCCTTTCCTGTGAAGTTTTTGATGACTGGTTCAATCTCATTAATTATGAATGGTTTGTTGAGGTCTTCTATTTCTACTCAAGTCAGTGCAGGTAGTTTTTGTGTTTCTAGGAAATTGTACATTTTACCTCAGTTGTATAATTTGTTGGCATATAATTATTCATAGTATTTTCTTAACATCTTTCTTATATCTGTGGAAAAAATAAGGTATCCAAAAATTCATGAGGCAAACACTGGCAAAAAAGAAGGAAAAACTAGATGTCTTTATAATAAAAGTTTGAGTTTTCAATACAACAATCTCATCATAGAATGAAACATCAAGACAAGGGATGAACCACAAATCAGAGATCTTGAATAATATGATAAATGAACTATGTCTAACAGGCATAAAAAGAGCATTGAATGAAAAACAGCAGGATAGGCATTCTTCTCAAGTGCTCATGGATCTTTTTCCAGAAGAGACCATATTGGGTAAAAAAATCAGGTTTCAATAAATTTTAAATAATTGGAATAATACGAAGCACTTTTATTGATAATAATGGAATGAAACTGAATATCAAAAATAGGCAGAGAACTGGAAAATTCACAAATATATGGAAATTACAGAACACATTCTTAATCAGTGGGTCAAAGATGAAATTGCAAGAGAAATTATTAAATATCTTGAGATGAATGAAAATGAGAATGCAACATATAAAAACCTATGGGATGCAGTGAAGGCCGTGGTTGTTCAGATGTAGGAGTTCTTTATATATTTGGGTACTAAAACTTTACCAGGTATATGGTTACCAATTATTTCCTACCATTTTGTAGGTTGTCTTTTCAACTTCTTGATAGCATCCTTTGATGAACAAAAATTTTAAATTGTAAATGAAGTTTATGTTACCTAAATTTTCTTTTGTTTCTTGAACTTTAGGTGTTATCTCTATGAAACCATTTCTGCAATAAAGGATTCTGGGATTTTTATAAATATTGCATTTAATTTGTAGATTGATTTAGATAATATTGAAATTCTATGGAGGTATCGGGGATTGAACCTGGGACTTTGTACATGGGAGACAGGTGGTCAACCACTGAGCTACATCAACTTCCCCAGTATTGACATTTTAATAAGAGTAAGTGTTCCAGTCCTTTAACACGGGATATCTTGACATTTATTTAGGTCTTCTTTAATTTCTTTCAGCAGAGTTCCTTCCTTCCTTCCTTCCTTCCTTCCTTCCTTCCTTCCTTCCTTC
>JAKSZT010054331.1:2897014-2985077 GCA_026826555.1 Tolypeutes matacus
CTTCCTTCCTTCCTTCCTTCCTTCCTTCCTTCCTTCCTTCCTTCCTTTTCTTTCTTTCTTTTTGGTATTCAATGTAAAGTTCTTCACATCCTCAGTTAAATCTATTTGTAGATAAGTTATTCTTTTAGAAGCTACTGTGAGGAGAATTTTTAAAAATAATTCATTTCAAAATATTATTTGATGGTATATAAAAGCACAGCTGATTGTTGCATGTTAATCTTATAGCTAGCAATTTTTCTGAATTTATTTGTACTAGTTTTCTCATGCATACTCTTGAATTAGCTGTAAAAAGGATCATATAATCTCTAAATGGAGATATTTATACTTTTGCCTTCTTAATTTAGAGAATTTTTGTTTCTTTTTATGCCAAATTGCTCTGGCAAGGATATCCAATTAAGTGCTGAGTAGCAGAGGTAAAAATGGCCATCATTGTATTGCACTTTAAATAAGGAGATAGGCTTTCAGTATTTAACAATTGAGTACAGTGGTAGTTATGATTTTTTCATATATGTTCCTTACCATATTGAGGAATATGCTATTTTTCTGCATATTTTATCATTAAATTGTGTTGGATTTTGTCTGTCTTTTCTGCACCCATTGGGGTGATCATGTGATGTTTATTCTTCATTTTGTGATAGCTTTTCTAGGTTGAAACCCCCTTGTATTCCTGGGATAAATAAGACTTGGTCATAGTATTTGTTTTCTTTAATATACTACTATATTGATTTACTTGTATTTTATTATTTTATTGGGGATTTTTTGCATCAATGTTCATATGAGAAATTGTTCCTTGTCCTGTCATATTCTTTTTTTTTTTTTGGCCATCATTGTTATTATATAGTTTACTTCTGGTTTTGGATTATTGGCTTTACAGATTTAGGAAAGTTCACTTTTCTTATTTTTTGTTAAGCATGTGAAGAATTTGTGTTAATTCTTCACTAAAAGTTTTGTAGAATTCACCAGTGAAGAAATCTGGCCCTTGACTTTTCTTTCCTGGGAGGACTGAATCTTCTTACTTGTCCCAGGTCTGTTCAACTCTTCTATATTGGTTTGTGTCAGTTAAGATAAGTTGTGAGTTTCTAAGAATTTGCCATTTCTTCTAGATTATTTGATTTGTTTGTATACAATTATTCATAATATTGTCTTATAATTATTATTTTTTAATTTCTGCAAGATAAATACTACAACTTCCTTTCATTCTATATTTTAGATATTTTCATCTTATGTCTTTTTTTTTGTCAGTTTAGATAAAAGTTTTTCAATTTTATTACTTTCTTAGAAGCAACTTTTGGTTTCATTGATTCTCTCAACTTTTTAATTGTCCATTTCATTTATCTTTGCTCAAATCTTTATTTCTTTCCTTCTACTAACTTTAGGTTTAGTTTGTTTTTCTTTTTATTTTTCTAGTTCCTGCAGATATGTAGTTGGGTTACTGATTTAAGATCTCTTTTATTTTGTAATGTAAGCATTCATAGATACAAATTTCCCTATAAGCACTGTTTCATTCCATGAACTTTGATGTGTTTTGCTTTTGTTTTCATTCATCTCAAGATATTTATTAACTTCCCTTGTGATTTATTCTTTGAGCTACTGGTTGATTAAAAGTGTGTTAAATTCCACATATTTATGAATTTTCCATTTCTCTCTCTGTTATTGATTACTAGTTTTATTCCATTGTGTTTGGAGAAGATGCTGGGTAAAATTTCAAAACTTTAAAATTTCATGAGATGTATTAAGTGGCCTAAAGTATGGTCTATTCTAGAGAATGAGCCACATGTGCTCAAAAATAACTTCATTTTTCTTTTGTTGAGTGGAGTGTTCTATATATGACTGTCCATTCTAGTTCTTTTATACTTTTGTTCTGATCCTGTTTCCTTATTTTCTTATCTCTATGCAATCTATCCAATATTAAAAGTGGAGTATTGAAGTCTCCAATAGTTACTGTAGAGCTACCTATTTCTACCTTCAGATTTTTAATGTTGGTATAATGTATATTGGGGCTCTGCTATTAGGTGCATACACATTTTTAATTGCTTTATTTTCTTAGTCTACCATGCTAGCCCAGAAGCACAGGCAGCCCAGCACTTTTATTAACAGAGCTACATGCAGAGAAGAATGGATAGTGATTAATTACTAGCAGAAGTCGCTTCAGAGTTAATTGCAGGCAAAGTTGACACCTGCTGTCTATCTTATCCTTGAGTCTTGGAGCCAGCAAGAGTTCAAACAGTGCTCTCAAGGTTTTCCTTCTGAGCTAGTGCCTGGTGTTCTAGACACTCTGTCTCTGTTCTCAAGCCAGAAATTCATGTCTCAAGCATTCTTCCTTGAGACAGTATTTTAAAATATACTGTCCTTCTTTGCCTTATAATAGCTCTAGTCGTAAAATTTATTTTGTCTGATATTAATTTATCCACTCCAGATCTCTTTGTTACATTTTCTTGGATTAGATTTTTCCATCCTTTCACTTCCAACCTATTTGTGTATTTGCATCTAAGTTGAGTTTCTTGTAAACAAAACATAGTTGGATAATGGTTCTGTGTCCATTCTTTCAATCTTTGTTTTTTGATTGGAGAGCTAAAATCATTTACATCAAAGTAATTACAGGCAAACTTATTTTGCCATTTGCCCATTGTTTGTTCTATGTGTTTTACCTTTTTTGTCCCTCATGTCTCCATTATACTTTCTTTTGCATACAGTTAATCATTTGTAGTGAAGTAGATTGATACACTTCTCATTTCATTTACTGTTTTTATTTTAGATACTTTACTTTCAGGTACCATCAGGTTTATAGTTAACATCTTAAACCTATAATAAAGTATTTGAATAGATATCAACTTACCATCAACAACATGAAAAAAGTTGTTTCTATATATCTCTGTTCTCATTCTTTAGGTTGTTTTTGTCATACATTATCTCTTTACATTTTGCATGTGCTTTACAATAGACATGTTTATTTCTAAGGTAATAGTATTCTATATCTTGTAGGGAAAAATAAGGTTGAATATCATGATTAAACTAAGACTGCCATTTGCATTTACCATTATACTAATATGAATATATTTCCTTTTTCATACAGCTCAAACCTTTTATCTACTATACTTTTTTTTTCATCCTCAATATTTCCCTTTATCATTTACTTTAGGGAAAGTCTACTGGTGATGAGTTTCCTCAACTTTGTTTATCTGTGAACATCTTAAACTCTCCATAGCTTTTGAAAGACAATTGTACCAGATATAGATTGCTTGGCCCTCAATTTTTCTTCATCAGTACATTAAATATATCATATCACTGCCTTCTCACGTACAATGTTTGTGATAAGAAAACAGCACTTAACTTTATTGAGTACGCTTTTCATGTGATGAGTCACTTCTTTCTCTTTCTCACTGCTTTCAAGATTTTCTTTTCATCAGTGCCACTCAAAATATTGATTTTGATATGTCTTGGAGTAGATCAATTTGGATTTTTCATATTTGGAGTTCATTGAGCTTCTGGGATGTGCAAATTCATGTCATTGGTTCATTTTGTGAAGTTTTTAGCTATTATTTCTTCAGATATCCATTTGTTCACTTTATCTTACTCTTCTCTTTAAGGGATTCCCATGAAGCATATATTGGTCTTTGTATGTTGTTTCCCAGGCCACTTTGGTTCTGTCCATTTTTTAAATTCTTCTGTTATTCAGACTATAAATGGTTTTAGTCATCCTTTTCCTTGTTCACTGAGTCTTTCTGATGTCTGTTCATGACTACTCTTGAAGCTTGTGTATTTTTACTATCTGCTATTGTGTTTTTCATATGGTAAAGTTCATTTTGGTTCCTTTTAAAAATCCCTATCATTCTTCTTTCTGTTGAAAATCAGCTTCTAGATTTCCTTTAGTTCTTTATCCGTTCTTTGAGTTCATTGTGCTTATATAGGAGAAAAGATTTAGCATCATTGATTTGCTGTTCCAAGTCTAAACTTCCTCTGTCATTTTATCATGTTCATTTGAATGAACATCTCTTCCTATTTTATTTTGTATATTTAAAGAAACCTTAGGTTATATAAATGTTACATAAAAGCACAGGGAATTCCTGTAGGTCTGATCCCCTCTCCCTCCCACACTTTCCCACATTAAAAACATCTTTCACTAGTGTGGTACTTTTGTTACAGTTTTTTGTTACAGATATTCACTCTTACCTAAGGTTATATTGCAGATTAATTCTGTGTTGAGGTTCTTATCCAAAACTTATCCCAGTTTGTACTGCTTTCTTAGCCATGGCTAGTAGCCTTCAATAATTCCCCAGTTACTCTGGCTGCTTCCTATCCAGGAAAGAATTTCATCTCACCAGATTCTCTTCTGTGTTCTATGAGCTGCTTTTTTTTTTTTTTTTTTTTAAATTACAGCTCTTTTTTTCTCCCTGGGTGCTGCAGTCAGCTCAGAATCTACTCACTGCACTCTAGATTGTATTTTCACTCTACTTTCAGCACTATGTCTTTTCATTGGCTCAGTTCCCCTTAATTCATTGCTTTTGTGTCCCCTTGTGACTTCCAAGTAGAGGAACACAGACCTATGCCCTGAGTTACTCTCCCATGGAACCAGTCAAAGATGGTTAACAAAGTAACCCAATATTTCATATAGGTGAATCACTAAGCAAGCCTGAGAAACCATTTAGAATGTGCACAGAAAACATAGCTACCCACATGAGTCAATTTGGCTTCAGGGACTCATATTCAATATGCAGGTCTTCAAGCTGAATCAGGGCTCAAAGACCTGAATTTGAATGCACTTGTGCCACCAAATCACTGCCTTGAATCATACAAATTGCCATGCAGATTTGAGGTTGGTAGAAGGACACAGAAGGATGAATGCTTCCTGAGGTTCTCTAATGAATTTTCCTTTTTTTCCCCTAAATAAGCACTTGTTGAGTTGTTCTCTAGGCTTGATCATCTTCTATTTTTTAGAGAAAAATTATTCTTCCTTTTCTTCACCATTTCTAAGGTGAGATGTTCCATAAGATATCTTACAGTACACCTTGGTGACATCATTTATACATTAAGTCCTTTTTTAAAGAACTTGAAGGTTTATAGAAAAATAATGCAGAAAATGCAGAGATCCCCATCATCTTCATGCACATTGTTTTCCCTATTATTAACAGTTTGCATTAATGTTGTACCTTTGATATAATTGATGAAACAATATTATTAAAGTTATATCATTAATTATGGTCCACAGTTTACATTAGGATTCACTCCTTTTTTTGTACAGTCTATGTTTTTGCTTTTTTTTTTTTTTTTTTTTTTTTAATGAGATGTTTGATATCTCTGCTTCTTTAGTTTGTGGCCAGCCAGTATCATGACAAAATTTCTTTAAACACCTGTTGCCAGGGGGTAAAGAGAAGAAGAAGAAAGAGAAATCCCTCTGGATATTTTCAAATTAGCTCTATTTTGGGGCAGTTCTTTAATTCTTAGCCAATTTCTTTACAACACTGCCTTAGTTTTCACTTCTTGTGAGTTTGAACCTATACATTAGCCAGAAGTGAAAGCGTAGGGTATTTTCATGTCTTTTCTGAGCATGTGTCCTCCCTGTAATATGCCTGTGCTTTTTTGTATATTCCGTCAGTCATCTGTTGTTTTACAAAGCCCTTATTCCCCAAAGTAACTATCTCCCCAGATTTCTTCCCAGATATCTTTCAATAAGACTATTATTATTTGCTACAATTTTATCTTTCCCCTCAGGTTGCCAAAATTTCTTAATTTGTTTTCGAATCATCTTAAGAAATGTCATATGCACAGTTACTTTTTGGACTGAGAGAAATCTCAGTTGACACAAAAGAAACTTATATACCATACAATTAAGCCTTTGAAAGTTTTCAATTCATTGGGTTTTAGTGCATTTAGAGATTTGTGCAATCAGGAGCACTAATTTTAATTAAAAAAAAAAAGAGAAATACTATGTTTTTAAACTAATCTGTTCCTGTGGTTGTGATAACCTTTGATTGCATTAAATCCAGTTGAGGGTCCTTTGGTTAGATTACTTGATAAGAGTGCTTCAGTGCTTTAGATTGGAATATGTCAGTGAAGACTGACTCAGCTTGAATCTCTGCCCCCTTCCTGGGTCTGATATAAATGGAAACACACAGAAAGATACACAGACAGACACAGGGAAAGTACTTTGCTGTATTTGATTCTGCCAGGCTGAGAATAAGTGAGGAGAACCAGGAAGAGGCAAGTCCTATGCCAGGTTTGTCTACAGCTAAAGAAAAGCAGAGACCTTAGCAGAGATAGGTGGCCATCTTGCTTCACTTTGTGGCAACTGACTTTGGTGAGAAGGGACCTGTTATGGTGCATCAAGTTAGACTTTTCACGGTCTTGTAAGATTTTAGCCCAAATAAATCCCCTAATAAAAGACAGCCCATTTCTGGTATTTTGCACTGGCAGCTCCTTGACAAAGTAAGACATGTGACATATGGGGCATGGCCCAGTCACCCATGCTGACACTGTCCACTGGTCAGGCTGTTCTTCCCATCATACTTTTCTGTATTAGTCAGGTTTCTCTCAGGAAACAAAGTCAACAGAAGATATCTGTCAATAATATAAGATTTTAAAATAGTCTCTCACACAACTGTGGGGATACACAAGTCCAGTTTCTACAGGCAGGCTGCAAACCAGGAGCTCTGATGAAAGTCTGATGAAAGGTACTTGATGAGTTTCTGGGAGAAGTTGCCTGTCCAAGGATGAGCTGGAAAATTCTCTGTCTGAATGTAGAAATGACTTCCCCTTTTAAGGCATTCAACAGATTGGATAAAAGTGCCACCAACTGATGATATAATCACCCTGATTGATGCAGATGTAAACAGCCATCCATGCAGTAAACTCACTAGTGATTGAAGTTCATAAATGCTCTTGTATTACAATTAGCCCAGTGCTTGCTGGAGCAAACACCTGGACACAATTACCTGGCTGAGTTGACACATTAGACTAACCATTACAATACAGCCTTTGTCAACTCGGCAAAAACACACATTACCCTAAACCATACTTAGTATCTATGTAAAAATAATAACAGACAAGCATACATATATATTTCTGCCTAACAATGTTCAACTACCCTGCATACAACCAGAAATGCATTAATTCCCCACAGAACAGGGTGCAAGTCCTTGGGTAATATTCACTCTTAAACTTGACATCCTTAAATATTATGATGTGGAATTAATACAAATTTTCATATGATAGGGGAAAAGGTTGGGAAGAAATTCATTTTGTGTACATACACAATCATATTCATAATGAAACAAGAAAGAAGGGTTCATGACTATTACAGTCCTCGTTTCTGTAACTGGTCACGTACTCGAAGTTCATATTTACCACTACCTTCTTCCACTACCCATTCCATGTTCCCATTACCTTCAGTAAGCACTTCAGCTGGCCGTGGTTCTTTGCCTGATGGGTTGACCCAAACTTTCATTCCCAAAGATTCTGGGCCATTGTTAGTCCTGCTTGAATTGGTTTGTTGCAATTTTCCATTGACTTTAATCACAGGGCATGTCAGTACTAGGAGATGTCCTAGAGGATCTCCTGCATTCCAGGCAAGCTCTTCTTTACCCCCATTATGTAGATGTAGTCCTATTTCTCCTTGATAGTCAGGATCAATCACCCCAGCCAATATAGTAATTCCCTTCTTTGCCTGTTGAGTCACAGGTAAGAGAAGCCCAAAGTGGCCAGTTGGCACCCTTAACTTACAGTTCAATGGAATCATTGTTATGTTCCCTGGTGGCAGCACTCATCCTTTTGGGACTAAAACCTGTAGACCAGTAGAGCTTAAGGTTGCAAGGACAGGAAGCAAAAATTTTCCTAGTGGGTCACTAGGGGTAATAGTGAGTGGTGCCACTACCATTTCCACCCCTTGATTCCTGGACCCATGAATCCTGGCTATGGAAGAAACAGCACCATAGAAGGATGCTGATTCAGAGCATATACACCCTCCTGGATAACATTGCCTCAGCCCTGTAAGGTATTGCCACCTACTTGACACTGTAATTGAGTCTTCAAAAGGCCATTCCACCGTTCTATTAATCCAGCTGCTTCAGGGTGATGGGGAACATGGTAAGAACAGTGAATTCCATGGGCATGTGCCCATTCCTGCACATCATTTGTTGTGAAATGGGTTCCTTGATCAGAAGTAATGTTGTGTGGAATGCCATGGCGGTAGATAAGATATTCGGTAAGTCCACAGATGGTAGTTTTGGAAAAAGCGTTGCATGCCAGAAATGCAAACCCAAAGCCAGAGTATGTGGCTATTCCACTTAAAACAAATTGCTTCCCCTTCCATGGTGGAAGTGGCCCAATGTAGTCAACCTGACACGAGGTGGCAGGCTGGTCACCTCGAGGAAAGGTGTCTATCTGAGGCTTAGTGTGGGTTTCTGCTGTTGGCAGATTGGGCATTCAGCAGTGGCTATAGCCAAGTCAGCCTTGGTGAGGGGAATTCCATGTTGCTGAGCCCATGCATAACCTCCATCCCTACCCCCAAGGCCACTTTGTTCATGATCCCATTGGGCAATGACAGGAGTGGCTGGGGAAAGAGGCTGAGCTTTAGCCACAGAGCAGGTCAGCTTATCCACTTCATTATAAAACTGTTCCTCTGCTGAAGTCACCCTCTGGTGAGCATTTTCGTGAGACACAAATATGTTCATCCACATAACTCAGAAAGTTCTTTCCACATAGCTCTTCCCCAGACCTCCTTGTCACCAATTTTCCAATCATGATCCTTCCAAGTCCTTGACCATCCAGGCAAACCATTGGCAACAGCCCATGAATCAGTGTACAAACGCACTTCTGGCCATTTCTTCTTCCAAGCAAAATGAACAACTAGATGCACCCATTGAAACTCTGCCCACTGGGAGGATTTGCCCTCACTGCTATACCTTCAAGGATGTCCCAGAAAAGGGCTGCAGTGCTGCCACTGTCCACTTTTGGGTGGTACCTGCATATTATGCAGAAACATCTGTAAACCAGGCTCGAGTTTTCTCATCCCCAGTCAACTGATTGTAAGGGACTCCCCAAGAAGCCAAATCTGTGGGCTGGGAAAGAGTAGGTAACATGGGAGGGGTGGTGACCACGGGCATTTGGACTACATCCTCATGTAACTTACCTGTGCCTTCAGGACCTCCTCAAACCCTATCACATATATACCACTTCCACTTTATTATGAAGTGCTGCTGTGCGTGCCCAACTTTATTGTTTGGTCAGTCAGACAATACCCAGCTCATGATAGGCAACTCAGGTCTCATGGTAACTGGATGGCCTATGGTTCAGCGTTCAGTCTCTACTAAGGCCCAGTAGGAAGCCAAAAGCTGCTTCTCAAAAGGGGAGTAGTTATCTGCAGAGGATGGCAAACCTTTGCTCCAAAATCCTAAGGGTCTGCATTGTGATTTCCCTATACGGGCCTGCAAAGGCTACAGACAGCATCTCTATTTGTCACTGAAACTTCCAGCACCATTGGATGTGCTGTATCATATGGTCCAAGTGGTAGTCTAGCTTGCACAGCAGCCCAGACCTGTCGCAGGGCTTCCTCTTGTTATAAGCAACAAAACAAAACAAAACAAAACAAAACAAAAAACTAGCAGCTTTTCTGGTCACTTGGTAAATGGGCCGGAGTAGCACACCCGAATGAAGAATGTGTTGTCTCCAAAATCGGAAGAGGCCAACTAAGCTTTGTGCCTCTTTTTTGGTCATATGAGGGGCCAGGTGCGACAGCTTATCCTTTACTTTAGAAGAGATATCACAATAGGCCCCACACCATTGGACACCTTGAAATTTCACTGAGGTAGACGGATCTTGTATTTTTGTTGATTTATCTCTCATCCTCTCTCACGCAAATGTCTTACCAGTAAATCTAGAGTCTTTGCTACTTCTTGCTCAGTAGGTCCTATGAACATGATATCATCAATATAATGGACCAGCGTGATGTTTTGTGGGAGGGAGAGATGATCAAGGTCCCTGCAGACAATATTATCACATGGGGCTGGAGAGTTGATATACCCTTGAGGCAGGACAGTGAAAGTATACTGCTGGCCTTGCCAGTTAAAGCAAACTATTTCTGGTGGTCCTTACTAATGGCAATTGAGAAAAAAGCATTAGGGAGATCAGCAGCTGCATCCCACTTACTAGGGGAAGTGTTGATTTGCTCTAGCAATGATGCCAGATCTGGGACAGCTGTTGCAATTGGCGTCTCCACCTGGTTAAGTTTACGATAATCTACTGTGATCCTCCAAGATCCATCTGTTTTTTTTCACAGACCAAATAGGAGAATTGAATGGGGATGTGATGGGAATCACCACCCATGCATCCTTCAAATCCTTGATGGTGGCACTAATCTCTGCAATGCCACCAGGAATCCAGTATTGCCTTTGATTTCTTATTTTGCTAGGCAGGGGCAATTCTAGAGGCTACCACTTGGCCTTTCCAAACATAATAGCCCTCAGTCCACTAGTCAGGGATTCAATGTGGGGATTCTGCCAATTACTGAGTATGTCTATTCCAATTATGCATTCTGGAACTGGAGAAATAACCACAGAATGGGTCTGGGGACCCACTGGACCCACTGTGAGATGGATCTGAGTTAAAGGTCAATGATCTGACCTCCATAAGCCCCTACTCTGACTGGTGGACCACAGTGATGTTTTGGGTCTCCTGGAATTAATGTGACTTCTGAACCAGTGTCTAATAATCCCCAACATATCTGATCATTTCTTTTTCCCCAGTGCACAGTTACTCTGGCAAAAGGCCGTTGATCTCCCTGGGGAAATGTGGTAGAAAGATTAATAGTATAAATTTTTGGCAGTTTAACAAGATCCTTCCCCAAGGAAACCTTGTCTTCTCCTCATTCAAGGGGCTCTGGTTCTGTAAACTCTCTAAAGTCTGGGAATTGATTAAAGGGTCGTGATTCTCTGCATCTGTAATTTGAGTTAGGATTTTGTTCACTTGACCTAGAACTCTTCTGCTTCTATACATCCAGAAGATATTTAGTAGACTGCCCATGTATTTCACTTCTAGGTACCCCATGATCTATTAGCCAACACCATATCTCCATGCAACTCAGAGTATTCTGTGGGCTGTTTTGAATCTGTCTTTCATTGCGGTAGTCACGCTCACCTTGCCTTTGGTGATTAACTGCCGATACTTGACCGGGCCGAGATCGGATCATCCCCATAATGTTTAAAGATTCCAGTTACATTACAACCCCCCCCCCAAAGTAATATCTGGACTGCAGAGAAGAGCAACCACAGAGCTCTTCAGAGTAGATGGAGTTAGTCTTACAAATTTATTCCTCACAGTCCTGGTTATAGGTGTGTCCTCTGGACATTCCTGGGGTGAGTGGGAAGGTCTCAAATGGTAGATCCATTCTAGCATTCCAATCTCTCTAAGCCTTTGAATCTCCTTGTCTACTGTACACCAAAGCAAATCAGGCATCTCAACATCAGACATACTAGGCCATCGTTTGGTCCATGCTTCACTCAGCCACCCAAACAAACTTTTAGAGCCCTTTCTAACCCCTTGAGCTACAGCGTTGAACCAGAATATCTGCTTAGTTGGCCCATATCAATAAATTCAGCCTGATCCAACTTTATATTCCTTCCACCATTATCCCATACCCTTAGTATCCATTGCCACACATATTCCCTTGATTTCTGTCTATATAATTTGGAAAACTCATGCAGTTCTTTCAGAGTATAGCATACTTCCTCATGGGCCACACTTTGTATTTCACTTTTGGGGGCTTGTTGTGATTTTAGTCTAGTAATGGGTCTCGAAGACAAGAGTGGTGGTGGGTGTGCATAAGGAGAAGGATTAGAGATGTCTTGCAGGTTACTGACCTGAGGGCATTCCTTTGCATTTTCTTCTGGTGAGACAGGATTAATCTCTTAAGGCAGGGGTTGGAGGACAGAATCCTCAGGACAGACTGGAAGTTGGGCAGTGCATGCTGGAGTTTGGCTGGTACCTGCCTCATGGCTGGAGGAGGTCCAGTCTCCCTGGGGCAGGCCAGAGTCTGGGCAGTGCAGGGTTCCATTTGGTTTGTACCTATCTCAGGGCTGGAAGGAAGTCTGGACTCCTTGGGGCAGGCTGGAGGCTGGATGATACAAGGTTGACAAGGTGTGGTCTCCACAGGGCAGGCCATAGCAGGTTTATCTGGTAAAGATTCAGCATAAATTAGGGTTCCAATATTCCCACCAATATTATCATCATCCCATATGTCTCTGTCCCATTTCGGGGTTCCACTCCTTTCCAATCAATGCCTTCACTGTAATTGCAGAGACCCTGTGAGGTTGAGATTTTAGTTTCCTCTGTAATTCTGCTACTCGTACACTGAGAGTCTGGGTTTGATTCTCTGATATCTCAAGTCTGTGGCTACAGGAGACAAGATTTTCTTTCAAAGCACACGTAGAAACTTTCATATCATTCATGCGGCATTTAAGTTTCAAATCTGAAGACTTCAGCTCTTATCTTTCTTTTGTAACTGTATCCAGAGTATCTATGAGGAGCCAGCCAACATCATTATACTTTTTGACTCTACAAAATTCTGTTAAGGTGTTGAAAACACTCTCACCCAGATCCTTGCTTCTTATAAGCACAGAAATAGGAGAATCCAGTGATGCTATTTTGTGTATCTCTATTGTCTGCTTACACCATGGACTGTTAGCAACCTCTTCATTATTGGAAAGGGAGTCATTAGTACCCCTGAGTTCAATTAAAGTAGATAGCCAATTACAAAACTCCTAGAACCACCTCAGACATCCCATGTTTAAGACTATGTTACTCAAGAACCACTCCTGGTACCAAGCTGTATTAGTCAGGGTTCTCTCAGGAAACAGAATCAACAGGAGATATCTGTCAATAATATGAGATTTTAAAAGAATCTCTCACACAACCGTGGGGATGCACAAGTCCAGGTTCCACAGACAGGCTGCAAACCAGGGGCTCTGATGAAAGTCTGATGAAAGGTCCTTGATGAGTTTCTGGGAGAAGTTGCTGTCCAAGGATGAGTTGGGAAATTCTCTCTCTGAATGTTGAAATCACTTCCCCTTTTAAGACATTCAACTGATTGGATAAAAGCATCACCCATTGATATGTAATCTCCCTGATTGATGCAGATGTAATCAGCCATCCACGCAGTAAACTCACTGGTTATTGAAGTCCAAAATGCTCTTATATTACAATTAGCCCAGGGCTTGCTGGAACAAACACCTTGACACAATTACCTGGCTGAGTTGACACATTAGCCAACCATCACATTGTCCCAACATTTGCACAATACCCAGTGAATCATTGTGCTGTCAATTCCTCCAGGAAGACTGCCTTGATGTGTCCCTTCTGGAGTGGGTGATTTTCTGTTTTCTTATAACACCATCTTCTGGTCTCTGTGTCAGCATTTACCATATTGTTATGCCCAATTCTAACCCTCCCCAACTGTCCACCCTAACAGGGCACAGACAGTGCCTGACACCTTGTCCCATGGTGCCGGCACCCAGAAGGCTCTCCATAAAGATTTATTGAGTGACTGCAAGACTGTGAGGAAGTGGAAAGAAAACAGATTTAGAAAGCATTCCCAGCTCTGCCTCTGAGCTGTAGACAATCAGGCTGATCCCTGCAGTCCTTTGGGCCCCTGATAAGGATTAAATAGCATTAAGGCCATAAGCCCTCTCTGGGCACTGACATTCCTGAACAGCTGCTTGACTCTTAGTGCTGGGATTGCAGCCAGCATAGTCAAACTAGGGAGGTCCCATAGGACCCAAAGTGTTCAAAGCAGGATACTGATGCTGGCCTCCCCATCCATGGCAGGTACTCAGTGACATAGGCCTGGGTGTGTGTGTGTGGGGTGCTTGTGCCCCCTCAGCTCCTGCCAGCTCTCACTATTCTGTGTGCTGTGGCTGAGGTGCTCTCCCCAGTGTGCTTCCCCATCCTGTGTTCCAGCTTCACAGGAGCTTAACCAGGCCAAGGCCATGCCCACCTAGAGCCCCCTGCTTGCAGGGCTATTCCTAGTAATCCATACACCTCCTCAGGCTCTTCTGTAAAGCACAGACTTTGGGGTCATAGTGTCCCAGGTTGAATTCCACAGCTGAAGCATGTCACAGTCCTATGTCAGGATCCCACACCCTCAGTTTTCTTGAATGCAAAAAGAAGCCAGTGATTGCAACCTCAAAAGTGTGTTGGGGGATAAAGAAGGGGACCTGGAGGCTCCTAATGAGCTTCTTCTAGGGAGGTCATCCCTGGCCCAGTGAGCATATCAGGGGACAAGACCCTGCTCAGGAACAGGAATAGGAGAGAACAGTGAACTTGAGCCCATGTTGGAGTCTGGGTTTGCTCACTTAGAGCTGAGGACTTAAGTGCTGGTGCTGCCTGCTCCCCCTTCAATGTGGAGCAAAGTCAGGGAGGGCCCAGGAGGGCTCCTTAGCAGCAGTGAGTGCCCCCAACACTCAGCCCTGGCAATCTGGTCTGCCTAAACACTGAGCTCCCTCCTGCTCTTTCACATCCCCCTGGCCTCTGCTAGAGATGGGTGGAGTTCAGGTGTCCTGTATCCTCTCAGTGAGGACAGGAGGAGGCCAGAGGAGAAGGAGCTGCAAAGCTCACTTGTGTTCTTCCCTGCTCAGGCTCACAAGGCTGTGCCCACCTCCAGGTATGCCCCTTGAGGGGACCTGTCTCCATGTCCTGCATGAGCACATCCTTATGCTCCTCCACATGCAAACCAGTTATTGCCATGTGGAAACTGAGGCCCGGAGACATGCTGGAATGGCCCAGGGCCTCTTAGCTATGCAGAGCACAAGGGGTAACTTAGGACTAGACTCCATTCTAGACCAGGGTGCCGAATTGTATCCTGCATTTGCTATCAAATGTGGGCCCCTTCAAGCTTGGATCTACTGCTAAGACTTTTCCCTATATGAGACAATTTTCCTTTTGGCATCTCCAAATGACTCCAACACATGTGACAACACAGATGTGGATTATGGGGCTGGAGTCAGAGGAGGAGAGGAGCCCAGGGGGGTGAGAGCAGGTGGAACTGAGGAAGATGCTGGAGGCACCTCTGCTGCTGGGCAGTGGCACCCAGTCTTCTCACCACCTCCCCATGGACTCATATTTGGAGACAGGGAAAGATGTCAAGCTGGTGGGCAAGGGGATCCCCAAAGTCCAAGGGCCTGCATGGCTGATGACAGCCTCAGGAAAACTTGAAATTTGAAGCTGGGGTCAGAGGGGTTCTGGATCCTTGGGACTTGGATGAAACCCTCCCTAGAGTAGAAGGTGGCTCCAGGAGAGAGGCTTCAGTGTCCTCCTCTGTCTATTGCAGTGTTTACAGGGAGTGACCCACAAAGGTTCCACAGACTCAGAGAAGTGCCCATTCAGCCCAGTCCTTCTGTGATAACCCACTGCTCTTCCATGGGCCCAGGAGAGCTACTGCTTTGAAGACAGTCAATGTGTGTGATCACTTTTATGGGTATCTCGATAGAAGCTGCAGTGCTAATGCTGGCCAGCAGAGGGCAGACAGCCATGTTACCAGCTGTGTCTGCTGTGCCTGCTGCAACCCCTGGAGACTGGGACATCATCCAGAGGCTTATCTGGCCATCCACCTGACTCAGACAAAACATGAACCACCTATCATTAGCATATCCACAATCTGAGCTGGGCAGAGGCAGGTAAAGGGCCTCAGAGATCATCAGGTATTTATTCAGCAAATCTGCCCCAAGCACTCACCCAGAACAAAGCTCAGTGATTGGCCCTGGGTGTGGAGTCAAAAAAATCGCTGTGACCCCTGCCCATCAGGAGGTGGCCAAAGTATGAAAGCAAACACAAGTGCAAGAAAAGAGCAGGGGCTAGAGAGAAAGCTTAGCAGGGTGCTTTGAGGAGGGCTGTAGGACACCAGGTGTGAGGGCCTGGAAGGACACATTGAGGAAACACTTACACTGTGACCAGAATTATAAGAGGGAGCAAGCTCTGCTCATGTGTGGGAAGAGGGCACCTGAGAGAAGGGACAGCAGGGGAAGAGAAGGAGGCAGAGGGAGTTTGGCCATAGAGGAGGTTAGGAAGGCAGCTGCTGTGGGCAGAGCCTCAACTGAGGCTCAGCTGGGGAGGAGCTGCTTCCCAGCTCTGTTGTGCTGACCTGCAGGATTCATATTGGGATGGGAGATAGAACAAGAGAGGGGAAGTTCACTCACAAGAGAGAGTGGTGAAGACAACAGAGCACTTTGTGTAAGTCTTATGAGGGGTGCCCTGACATTTTATTTTGTTTAGAAATGAGTCACCAGGCCAGGACTCCCTCCAAGGAGGACTATATGAAGCAGCTTGTGCCTGGAAACAGAGATGGCAGGACCCAAGGTACAGGCAGCCACCACAGAGGTTGAGAGGAGGCACTTGGATCTGACTCTAAATGCAATGGGAAGGCTCTGGAAAGATTTGGCACATCAACAATGTCTGAATTTCATCTCTTTTCAAACTCATCATGGTACAGACAGAGACAGCAATCAAGGAGTGAAAGTAAGTTTCCTAAGATCACACAGGCCTACCCTGCCCTGTTTTGAGTTGTATTCAATGTTACATTCATCCTTTCCTATTTATTCCATGTCTACATCTGTGTATTAGTTGAGTGGGAAACAAGACTATGGGGTTTGCAGTGTTTGCCTACATAGACTTGATGATGTCCCAAAGAAGCAGATGCTAGAATGGTTCCCATTGTGTTGCTGAGGAGACTGGGGAGGTCTCAGTGAGTAATCTGGGGTCACAAAACTGAAAAGAAGGAGTAGCTGGGTCTCAACCCAGCTGGGTTCCCACATAGATGGGGTCTAAGCTGCACACAGGCTTTCCCAGGTAGCTGTGGGGAGGAACGTGCTGGCAGAACTTTGTCAAGTTAACAATATGATGTAGGTGAGGAGGATAGAAAGACAGACCTATAGAAGGATTTTTGAGGAGTTTTAACCATTAAGGAGGCCAACAGTAAGGGGACCTAAGGAGATGACCTTCCTTCCTTGGTTAGAGACCCCAACAGAACTTGGAACTCTGGTAACCAGGCACCCTGATTCCAAAAGCAACCCCCTTTCCAGCTCCCTTGGCTGGAGATGCTTGAGAGAACAACATGTTCTCCTGTTGTGTTCCTAGATCTCAAGGCTCAAGTCTCAACCAACCTAGGAATGAGTCCCTTTCCATCACTTTCGACATTGGCTCAGGCCTCAACCACGAAGACCCTGGCCATCAGCCAGGAGGTACCCAAAGGCAACACGGGGTGGCCCAGGGCAGGTAATTCATATGCCACTACTGGGTTTCTGCCTGGGCAGCCCCATGTCCCATCCACCTCCCAGTGAGTGGGAGGCATGAGCAGTGGGACCATCCCGGGAAGGGGCAGGACATCAGGGATGGGAAACTAGTAGTTCCTTCCCTGTCACCTGCCAGGTCATGGCAGGAAGGGTGGGGAGGTGCATCTCGTGGTGATACCATGTGTAAGAGTGTTAATCCTGAGACCTCAAGCAGTCATCTACTCCCCAACGGGGCTAGAGGGGAAAGTAGACACACATCTCAGTCTGATCCGGGTCTCAGCCTAAATGAGGTATGACTTCCCTTGAGGAGTAGGGCAGGCCACTCCCTGATGCCTTTTGGCCCAGCTGTTGGGCCATGTCTTCACAGAGCTCCATGCAGGTGGTCAGCAAGGAGCTGGAAGAGGGACTCATCTACACCATCTCTCTGCAGAAGGTGCTGTACATTGTGGCCACAGCCAGAGCCAGCACTGCTTCCAAGTGGGAGCAGGTGCTAATGGGTGTTGCAAAACACCGGGGGAGCACTCCAGGGCCTGGATCCCACCTGGTCGCATCTCTGCTCCCTCTCCTAGGGCTTTCATGCCCGAGTGACCCAATATCCCATTTCCCAAAGAACCTGGGTCCCCACCAATCACCCACCACACTGCCATTCCATAGAGCAGGGGACAGGTCACTTCAAATGGTTAAAGGAATAGCAGAGAGGAGGCTTTTGCATGGGTTTCCTTTCAAGGTAGGCTGAAGGGTAGGCTCACTTCAGATATATGTGCATTTTGCTGCTGTGTTTCTGTTTCCACTCCCCAGCTCCATGTCCCTGGGCAGCAGTCTTTATGACTCTCATCCAAATCTGATCCAAGTCATACAGCAACTCTTGCTTAGGAGGTTTCTTGCCATCTACCATAACTGTCCCTTTGACCTTCCCAGGTCAGGAACAGAGGCCTGATTCAGCTGCCCAATATTCCAGAAAGGAGGAAGCTTAGAGAAATGGTTCAGCCTTCAGTGCTGCCCAATCTTGAATGGTCCTTTCCTGTGGCCCTGTCAGCACTGCTGTACTGAACAATTTCCACCCTAGAAGGGGATCCCTGGACAGAGGACATGCAGACATCACTTTCAACAGCAAGAGCCAGATAACTTCCCTAAGGCTGGAGCAGTTTAGTTACTACCAGCTCTCTGTGTGGACAGGAGTGTCCTTGCACCCCACATGGAACTGGCTCTTTTAATTTTCCTTCATTTACCTGGTCTGGGGTCAGGGTGGCAAATGGCATAGCCTTGTGGCTTTGGCCTCATGAGCGGTGGAATACTGAAAGTTGATTACTGAGCAGATGGGTCTGCTGTTACCTGAGGCATCTGATCAGATCTCAGGCCTGCAGGGGTCTTTCTCCCCCAAGGGACACTCCAGGTATCATCCCTTTGCTGGGTGTGGGTTTTCATCTTTCATTTGTTTCCTCACCTTAAATTCAATTTAAGGCTGAGGATCTTTCTTTGCTAGAGGCATGCAAGTCCCGATTGGCCTCAAGTCAATGAGGGATTGGATGCAGCAGGTCTGCCCACAGTCCCAGCCTCACTTGGGGGACAATAGTTCTGCCTCTGACCACATGTTCTTTCTCTGTCCCCTAGAGAAAGAATGACTCAGCCCTCGTGAGGGAGGAGAACTGCACGGTGTGGATGGTCAAGGCAGGCCCTTGGGAGAAGCTGGTAGAGCACCTTGGCCTGCCTTCCAGGAGGACGACCTTGAGTATGTCAACATCTTCCTTGGGGCATACTGGGTCTTCACCACCACCAAGCAGGTCCTGGACTGGTTGTTCCAAAGGTGTGTGCCCACCCCATCCCCGGTCATGTGACTGCTCTGTCCCAACTTGCTTGTGTCTCAGAAATGTCATTTCACCCACTGACCTCAGTTTCCTCCTTCGGAAGGGGGTCAGTAAGTAGACCAACCTCCAAGGTTGATTGTAAGGCCTAACCAGGAGAATCCATGGAGAGTATTCCTCAAACTTGACTCAATGGACAGCGTGGCTGGAGGGCAGCATTGTTTCTAGGCAGACTTTCCTCTTTCCATTGAAGAACCTCAGTCTCATCCCCTTACTGACCCTGGTTTTCTCATTTCTAAAGGAGGTTTGAGACCACTTTTGGGGCCTCTGACCTTGGTGTGGTCAGAGCAGGGGGTCACTGTAGGCTCCCAGAAGGGTACAGACCCACCCTAGTTCTGAGAAGTTTCTGCTTAAGGCTCATTCCTTTACCAAGTATACCTCAAGTGTCTACGGTTGCAGGTACTTTTTGAGACACATAGCTCCATGCAGTGAACAAAGCTGACCAAAGCCCCTGCTCATCTGGGTTCCATTTGAGTTGATGCCACAGGCAATAACAAGGGTCATCTTAACTCAGATAGTTAGCTTTGACATGATCACAGTCTCCCGTAGATATGGACACACCTCCGTGGCAGTGTCAGGCATGGTGGATGCCTTGAAATGAAAAAGTGAGTGCACATTGGATGAGAGGAAGGGGCTCTTCTCACCAGACACCAGTGTTGGGAGTTGGATGGTAGGTGGCCGAGAAGAGCTTGGCAGAACACTGAGCTCCACACATCCTATGACCCTGCTGGAAGGCTGAGTCCAGAGGGCTTCCACCTCCCATTGGAAAGGAGTCAAAGAAAGTTGTGGGTGAGGTGCTGGGGCACTGACTGTAGAGGAACCTGGCATCTCATTGTAGGTCCTCAAGAGAACCCTTCCACACCACAGCCCCATCACAGATTCAAGGCCCCCAAACACCCCCTGACACAGACCCACAACAGGAGGTGGTGAGCAGCCTGCTCCAAATCTGCCATGAGCCTCAGTCCTGTCTGACTCCTGCAGGATGTCAGGGTCAGCTGTGCCCATATCATTTGGGAGGACAGTGTCAGTGGGAAAAGGAGACACGTATGACACATGGCAGAAGATGAGGCAGCTCTTTGGGGCAGAATTTACTGGATTAGGGTGACAAGTTTCCAGGATAGGAGGACAGGCGTTGTCCCCTCATCACTCACATATTGATGAAGCTCCTACTGTGTTTCAGGAACAGGCTATGGACAGAGCAGTAAAAGCTTTTCCCGGTCCTAATGGACTTTATGTTCCAGAAGGAGGGTCTCTGGGGGCAGCATGGAAAGAAATGCCAATTTCAGACTCTGCTGCCCACCCACCTGCCCTCAGCACCCTCTCTTCACTGCAGGGCACCTGGATGGACCAGTACCCTGAAGATTTCTTACATCCACCAGGGTCTCCCTGCCTCAAGCTACTAGTGGTCTATGCCCGGGTGCATTTATCTGGCTCTGCCCTGGAGCACCATGCCATAGTTCTGCTTTCACAGATGAGCCACATGGAGCCCATTGAGGCAGACCCAAAGAGTGAGGAGGACTCAGGTTGGTTGCATGTGAGCTTGTGGGATGGGGGCTGGGATGTAACCATATAGGCAGGAACTGCCAGAGGCTGTCCATGGGCCAGGAGCAAGGAGGAGCCTCAGACAAGGCCCCTGGAAGACTGCACTCTGGGAAGACTTTTTTGGGCTGGATCTTCCCCTAGAGGTAGTGGGATCTTCTCTGTATTTGAAAGAAACTTGGAGCCATTTGTGGTGTGGAAATTACTCTTCTCCATCTCCTTTGTCAGCTCCAAAGCTGCAAGTGCCTCCAGTGCATCATCTAACACTAGTTACACCATCTGCGGCAGACACAAGGGCAGTTCCTGGTCCTGAATCAGCAATATTACCACCTATACCACCAGTTACTATGTTTGCACCAGTACTTGCTCTGGAAATGGATCCTGAGGCATTAGCTGTTGTAGCACCACCTGCTGAGCTGAAGGTGGCTCCAACTCCACCACAACTCCCACTCACAGAGTTAGGACCCGTGCCTGTCCTGTAGCTAGCTAGACCACCCTACTTCATCAGCTGGAGCACCTATTCAGGAGCTGGAAGCAGCTACATCACAATCAGTAGCACAAGTTCCACAGCCAGAAGCACCTGTATTACCATATTACCATCCAATGTAGCAGTTCCGAAGCCAAAGGCAAGTCCAGCTCCACCTACCTTGCCACCTACACATGTATTGGCACTGCCCATTGTGGGGGTACAGCCTGCTCCTTAACCATCAGAAGGATCATCTTTTGGGTCTGAACAGGCATTGGTGCCAATTCCACTGCAACCTATGGAGGTAGCGCCAAAGACCACTTGGGGGGTAGAGCCAGCTCCATTCCCAGATGTAGCAGCTACTGCCAGGCTTGAGTAAGTAACATCACCATCTCTATCACCTGAACTAGAGGCAGTCCCAACTCTACTTCCAGTGCCACCTACACAGTCTAAACCAGTGCCCATTCTGGATCTACAGCCTCACTCACCTTCAGCAGCAACAACTCTCGAGTTGGAGGCAAGTCTGGCAACACCACCAGAGCCACCGCCAGAGCTCAAGTCAGCACCAGGGTGAGCTACACAACCAGAGCCTTCCTGTCCCTGGCCTGAGACATCAGAGAATAGGCTGAGTGAGGAGAAGGCTCACCTCCTGGCTTTCCCTCCTGAGCTGGTGGCAGAACAGTTGACATGGATGGATGCATGAGCAGCTGGACTCAGACAGGTGGAGCTGGGGGTGTGGATCTTCCTCCCAGGATCTGCTGTCCCAGCCTTAGTATCCCCTGATTCAGAATCTTATGATTTGGGTCCAAAGTCTGGCTCCACTCCCAGCACTGTATCCTGGGCAAGCTTATTAATCCCCCAACCCACACTTACCCCTTCTGGAGAGTAGATATAGGACACTAAACATACCTGCTACATGCACTGACTGTGAAGATTACATAAGGGCAAAGAAATACTAAGCCTGAGGGGGCTTGGCACTTAGGTTGAAGGGAGCTCTCTGAGGTTAACTGGCACCATGAGTGGCCACTCTGTGACAGAGATCTCCACAGCATTGAAAATAAGAAGCCCCTGATGTGCACTGGATCCTTTGGCAAGCACCCAAACCCTCTGGTCCCCCCAAGCATCATGCATCTGACCTCAAGCAGGCCTAAGAGGCATTATCAGGAGGGGTTGTGGTACCACCTGGGCCTGTGGAGTCATGAGGCACCTCTGGCGCTTGAATTTGTGAAATGGACTTGAAAGTGCAGCTCTCTCTTCCCTGCTAGCCTTGGGCCCTGGGTCACTCAAATGTTAGGTTCCTTCAGGGGACAGAGAGAACACCCTTTGCTCAGCCCGCAGAGCTCCAGCTGAGACTTTCTGACTGTGGCCTGGGTCCAGAGGTTCTGAGGGATCTAAGCTCTATGCGTCGGAACTGACTGACATCTTCTCCCCAGAAGCTGTTCAAGAAGGTGGTACCTTATCACTGTCTGGGCTCCATCTGTTCCCCAGCACAACAAAAAGTGCAAGTAGCACATGGCACCCACTGTCTGTGCAATCATCACGCAGTTTAAATGTGTGACCAACTGCGTCATCATCACCTACCTCGGGGACCAGAACAATAAAGCTCCGACAGAGCCACGGTGGTGGAGAACTGGATCTAGGTGGCCAGGGTACTCTCAGGGTGCCCTCTTTGGAGTCCTGGAACCCCTCTCTGTTCTTACTGGCTCTGAGGACTACAGTTCCTCCTTGCCCTGTAGTACAGCCTTACACTATCATAACTAATGACCCAGGCTACTCCCTCAGGTTGAGTGTGGGTGTCCCTCCCTGGGTTCACAGTGTGCCCTCAGGGTCTCCCTGAGTTCCTTTCTCATCCAAGAGTTGAAATGTCAGCTGATGGCACTGAAGCTGGAGCAGGGGGACCACTCAGACCACACCTCATGTCTCATTCTTTCTCCCTCACCAGGGATGTCAAATCTTCATCAATTTCTCCTCATTCTATGCCATCCCCTCTGCTCTCAAAAGCCACTCAATTCACCATCTCAAGAAGACATGGGAGGAAGTTCCCATGTAGGAAGACCTTTCTCCAGGGAACAGAAGATTGAACCAGAGACCCCACAGACCTGGGCATCTCCTGTCAAGTAGACTGAGAAGCTGCAGCTCCTGGGCAGGGCCAGTTGGGGTAGGGCTCTAGGTCACTACAATACCTGAAGTCAGCTGTTCTCAGCACTGGTTCTCTCTTCTGTCAGTTACAGAGTTGAGCTAAATGGGAGAATGCCCAGTGTTTGCTTCTCAGCAACACACTCTGTCCAATTGAAATCTACATGTGTCAAAACCAGCTGAGCATGAAATGGGAATAGGGGTCCCTGTTGTGCCCACCTGAGAGCTCAGCTCCCAAGTAACACAATGTCCTGCAGCACTCAGAGCTACCTAGTTTCAGCACCACCTATCCAGGTAGTCTGGGTCCCAGGAGGCTAAAATAAAGAAGATTGGCCTTACCCCTTCCCACCCATTCCCTCCTTTCTCCTTCCTTCTTGCCCTCCCCCAGGGACAGCTTCCACCTCTTTCAGAGGCTGTATGAAATTTTCTTAAATGAGAACAACTACTCAGAGAGCAGTGAGATGATCATCAAGGCAAAGGGGGCTGGGGGTCAGGGCTCAGGAGGTGGAGATGTTAGTTTTTCACTGAAAACTTCTTTAAAATCATCCAGTCTGGACTATTCTGGAAGAAGATGAAGTGAAATATGTTTGTTTCATAGGCAAGTGGGGGGCAGTCGTAGGGTAGTTGGCTGTGGTTCTTGGATGTGGCGGAGGTTGTTGGGATGTCCCAGGAGGAGATGATGAACTGGTGGGATGAAAAGTTTCCACTCACACAGGAGGATCTCATAACTGTGCCCTGTTATGAATGATATGTGTGCCAGAAAGCTATGAGAAATATATGGGAGAAAGGAAACCATTGTGGTCCTTCCTGACCATGACTAGAAGCTTTCACATAAAAGAGGAAGCAAATGTTCAATGCTCAGTATTCTTGACAGCCCTCACCCTAACTGGGCAATTAGACCTGGCACCATGGAGACCTGTTCCTGTGTGGATGCTGTGACTTGTCTGCAGGCAGAATATCAGGAGTGGACCCCAAGGGGAGGGAATGCCTTTGGTATAGCTTTGGGAAGACTTTGGGGTCTCTACTACTGTTGGATGGGGCAGGCCAGAGCTGCTCAACTTGGCCTCCAGAGACACCCCATCCTCAAGCTCCATGGCTGGGATAACATGAGGCCTCACACCACACTCAGGGACCTGGAGAACCAGACACCAGTTAGTGACAGCTCAGACAAGACCTCTGTGTGGAAGGAGCAGCCTGTCTTCCAATGCCCTGAGTGAATCAGTCCAAGTCAACACACTCTTGAGCCTCTGTGTCCTCACATGGAATGGAGGCATGACCATCCACTGGTGCTGCCCTCATGGTGAGGGGGTGAGATTCAAGGGAGAAAAGGAAAGTGGCTGAATGTTCCTGTGTCTCCTAGAGGGAGAGCATGATGGCTAGAGCATCTTCGCTAGTGTGCCACACTGAGGTCTCTGGACTCCTGTTGAGGGTGGTCAGGCCTTTGCCTTCACATCACAGATGAACAAACAGGCTCAGGGAGGCAAGTCCACTTGTAAAAGTTCATGCAGGGACATCAGACATGTGATGGTTGCAGATTTCCACCTGCCCACTTGGTCCAGGTGTCCAAGACCCCAGGGACAATAGATGAGGGGTGGAGGGCCTCACTGACCTTGTCTTCAACTTTGCCAGCAGAGTCTTCCCAAGTTTGCTACCCTGGAAGCAGCAGCAGGAGAGGGTGAGTGTGCCTGAGGCCAGGAGGGTGGAGATGGGGTGACTTCTGAGTCAGGATGGGGGACCTCCTCAAACCCATCCTTCCTGGGCCACTGAGCCTGGAAAGCCTCTCATCAATGTCCCGTTCCCTGGAACCTTTAAGGCAGTGAGCTGAAGGAACCCGGGGGGGACTAGATGCATCCAGTCAGTGCAAGAGCCTGGAAGAGCCAAATCAGGGTGGATTGGGTGGTAGAAAGGGATATAGTTTATTATTTTAGAAAAACCAGTGTTGGGAGGTAACTGCAAGGGAGTTTGGGGTCCTTAGAAGCTGGGAGGGTAACTTAGGGGTGACAGCTAAGCATCCAAGACTGTCCCAGGGGAAAGCTGTTGGTCCTAGGGGTCTGAGACTGAGGGGTTTTCAAGGGAGGGGTCTTGGGGGCACCTGAGAGCCTGTGCTCATCTGCACCCCAACAATGCCAAAGGGTGTCATCGAGGGCATTGTCCCATGGCTGGTGACATTCCTTACTCAATTTTTGATGGTGAACTATGCCATGCAGGAGTATCTGGATGTAATTGAGCCTGGGAGCTGGGGCAGGCTGGAAAGTGACCCTGAGGTTTGGGAGGAGAGGCCCCCACCTTGACCCCTGAGCTCTCACCAGTAGGCACACCACATCTCCTGAGAGCCTCATAGCTACCCTGAGAGCTGGGGTGCCATGGCCACCTTGCAAACAAGTAAAAGGAGGTTCATCCAAGGAGCCATCTCTCCATTGTCTTCATAGGCTGGGAGTGGAAGGTTTCTGTCTCCACTCCCGGTCCCTACTCCTGGCACCCAGAAGTCTGCCTAGGTCCATCCCTGGTCTGGGCAGCTCTGTGCATGTTGATATCTGTAGCTGTTCAGTGCAACAGGGGCTCAGGGGCGATGGGCATAGCAATGGATGGGGGCTCCTTTATGATGGATGTGAACTCTCTGCCTTCCACGGGAGGATGGTCAATTTTGACAAAAGGAGGAAGGTGAGCAGCTATGGCGATCACTGTAAGGGTGGGGCTGGGATGGGAGATGCAAAACTGGGACCCTTCTGGACAGGAGACCCTGAGCTGCATGAAACTTCCTCTTAGATTGATGGGGAAAGTTTGAGAAGAAAAGACAGAGCTAACACCCCCTCTGGAGGGTGGGGGTTATATGTGGGGTGGGGGTTATAGGTGGGATGAAGGATGCCTTCCTGGAGGATAACCTGAGTGAACTGAGCCCTGAGGGCAGGTAGACCCTGGAAGGGAGTAGAGGAGTGGGGTACCCACAGGAGCAAAACCAGCCACTGGCCCCTGTCCTACCAGCATGCCCACCTAGGCCTCGGCAGTGCCTCTTCCTTCCTTCTGGCCCCAGGAATACCAGATGGTCACTGAGATCCAGCAGCTCCAGGCAGGCTGTTGCTATGACTCACTTGTTCCCAATGAGCAATTTGGGTCTGTTTTGGGGCCTTGGAACAGCTCAAGATTGACAGGTGAGGCCAAGACTGGATCTGGCATCTGTAGGGGCAGGATTGCCCTGCTGGCTTCTGGGTCAGCATAGGATCTGCTGTCTGAAGATGCTGGGCCACCCAAATGCCAACTCCTGTGTGGACACTAGGAGGGAGTCCTGAACTGTGGCTAATAGCCTCATAGCCACCACTCTGTCCACTCTGTAGCTACCACCTGTCTTGTGAGCTGGAGTCCCCATCCCAGTCAGCCAGTAAGATCTTTATGGACAAACACCACCAGGAAGGCATCAATTCTTGGAGTGAAGAATGAGTTCCCCAACCAGGGTGGACAAGTGTAGGCTGGCCCGGGACTCAGGGAAGCTTCAGGATAAGTGTGGGCTTGGGGAACCTGACAGTTTAGCGCTTCACACCTGGCAAAGACTTTGACAGGGAAGAGTCACCTAATATCTGGGCCTGTTTCCTCTTCTGTGAAATGGAAACACATTTCCATTTGATGCCATTCCATTTCAGCATACCTTGGAGATGCTGCATGATCTCTAAGATAGTCAAATCCCACTGGCTCCTTTGGATGGACTGAACACTAAGCAGGTACAGTAGTAACAGGGCAGAAGTTTGGCTCAAGGTAGACCCTCAAGGTCATCCTTCCAGCTGCCAGGCCCCAGATGCTGAGTCCAGTGGTAGAAGCATCCCCCACTTCAGTGAGCAGCTCCAGTGTGGCCTTGAGTTCAGCAGTGCAGCTGCAGCTGACTCACCTCACATACATGTGGCTGGCTCCTCAAACTTTAAGGTGACAATCCAACTGGACAATGTCCCAGAGGCCCAAGATGGCCAGGAAATGAAGATGACTGCCCACCTCTTCTCATGTTGGCTGTCGCCCTCACCCTCTCTCTCCTCTGCTGGCTTGGCCCTCTCTGAGTCTACAAAGTGGTAGATGATTGTTGACACCTACAGTACTTCTAGAGCCCCTGGAGCTTCTCAAGCAACCCAGGGGTGCCCCAAGCCTCCAGGCCTTCTGCTGACCTAGCTGTCACCCAGTTGGAGCAGTCAATCTCTGCATCATCACAGAAGTCCTCCACTGTCATATCAGCATCCAAAGGTATATCCTCTTCCTCATCCATCAAACCCAAGGCCACCTGGGCCAAGAACAAGTGCTGTGACACACGGCCATCTATGAATGGCACATGGGCCAATGACAAGTACAGGAACACCTGGTGAGCCAGGTGTGCAGCCATCTCCTGGGGCCTCTCAGTGGTTCAACCAGTAGACACATAAGGAATGGCATGTTCCCTTCTTGCCATTCTGGAGCAGACTTCCTAGTGGGTGGGGAAGGACAGACAGACCCCTCCAAAGGCATGAAGAGCATGAATTCGATGTGATCAGGATTTGGGATGGTGGACATAGGGGCTGAGACTGGCATGCTGAGCAAGGAAAGCCTGGGAAGGGCTCTATAAGGACCTCAAAGAGGTGGAGGAGGGGACTACCTGCCAGACCCAGAGGGAATTGTTCTTGGTTGGCCAGAGGAACAGACTGCAGGCCAGGGTGAAGGTGCAGGGGTTAAGGGGAAGAGTTGAGGTCAGAGAGGTGTTGGGAGCTGGGTCACATCAGGTCCTGTGAGCTGATGACAGAGCTTCACTTTCTCACAAGTGGAAATGGGACTCGTTGGAAGGTCAGAGCAGAACAGGGATAGGAGATGACCTTTGGCCTCAAAGTGGAGGCTGTGCCAGTGTGTGGAGACACCAGCCAATGAGGGGCTGCTGAGGTGACCTAGAAGTGAGGTAGGGGCCTCCCTCACAATGGTCACCTTCAAGGCATGAGCAAGAGCCTTGCAGATGGAGCCACCCATTCACAAGGGACATGCAGATGGAGCCACCCCAGCCCCCACTGCACAGAAGCTGGCTGAGCTGCAATGTTACACACCTGTCCCAGGCTGCACTTCTCTTGTGGCCAGCAATAGGTGTAGTTTTACTAAGCTGTCACTTGTCTGACCCTTGACCTGAGCCCTGACTGTAGCTGGGTCCTCATGGTCAAGTCAACTGCAATCTGGACCTTGCTGACCACAGCTGCATCCTGGAGTCCAGGGCAGTCCTAGGTGTGCCATAGGTTGTCATCCAGCCACTCCTCCTCTCTGACATCTGGGTTTGTACTAGATGTCCTGTGCTTTGACCTTAGGTTTCACTGATACCTGGAAGTGTTCTGGAGGGACAGGGACAGGGCAGGGGCACTCCCTGAGGACAAGCCATCTCCCATGATTGGGAGGTAGGAGATGACAGAGAGGCCCATATTTCACTCCTCAGTCCCCACCCTCTGCTGCCTAGTCACCCTTTGTCCCCAGGGCCCTGGGACCCCCTAGCAGTTGTTCAGGCTGAGGACCTAAGGGACAGGGTTCAGCCTATAGGGCAGGGGTTTGGGCCCACACTGGGAAACAGCTTCAAGACAGAGGTGGAAGTTCTTGTAGGAAATGGTTGTAGGAAAGATTGGAAAGCCCCCTCATTCCATGGAGGTGTCCCTAGGGGAACAAGGGAAGACAGTGAGGCTCCTATAGGTCCAGCCCTGACCAGAGGTGGCTCCATAGGGTCTTTGGCAGCTGCAATCTGGGGGAGCTGGATCCAGGACATGAGCCCTGAGGATGCATATCTTGATCCACTGCAGGGGACTGACCAAGAAAGGGCTCCAGCTGTGATCCACAAGGCCCTGAAAGAACACAACCTAGATGGGGACAAGCCAGAGGACTACATGCTGGTGGAAATCATGTCAGAGGATCAACGTAAGTCACGAAGTGAGTTGGAGAGGGTGATGGTGGAAGGGTTAGGCTGAGCACCATGTCCCCAGCCTGAAGGCCTGAGGCCCAATGGCCCCAGTATACCTAATAGCAGGAAGGGTAGGCACCCTGTCCACAAACCCTCGATGCCCACAGCATCTTCTCCTGACCTGCTCCTTCTTCCTTGTGTACCCTTCCCTGAGCATGACCTAGGCATTGGAAAACCAAGTTCAAAGTTAACAACAAAGAGGTGCCCAGAGAAAGGGCTTTTCACCTGGGACCATGAGCAAGATGGCCAAGCAGAGGGGCTCAACTTGAAGGGTGTCCTCTGGACAGGAGGAGTTACTGCTTCTCCAAAAGCACCATGACTGCTGGACACAAGCACCAAACATGCTACAGGCCATGACGTTATGATCATGAAAGCTAGATAAAATCTTGATCCACTCAGGAAGTTCTAGGGAGCTGACTCAGTATTCTAGAAAGTGGGAAAGGGAAAGAATCCAGAAGAACAGCACAGACCCAGAGCCAGGCATCGTGGACTCTGAGACCTTAGATCAGTTTCTCAAGCACCTGGGCCCTTTTCTCACTCCCTGAAGGGGTGAGAAAATTAACCAATGTATATGCACCTGGTATTTAGTGCACAATAAAATTAACTGAATTCATGTCAGTGAGCTGATTCTCCTCTCCCAGCCATTATCCCAGGCAAATTAAAATGACTCCCACCATTCCTATAAGTTGGTTCTAAATCTTCTCTTGTCTTTTGAATCAGAAATGGGAGCTGTGAAGTGTGAAATAGGGCAGAAGGACCCGTCCTACAGAACAGGAAGACTGAGGATTGGAGAGATTAAGAAAGGAGATGAGTAGCCACACCACTGAGGCTGGAGCAGGAATTCTAGCCCAGTTTTTCTTTCTAGCTGGCTCTAGGCAAGGAAGACAGGAGGAAAATGGGATCAAATTATAAATACTTGCTGGGTGTCTGGTACTTCCTGGTCATGGAGGTCTTCAGGAACCCTGCTCAGGAGGTCTGGGCCAGGGCTGCTCTACACTGGGCCCCAGTAGACTTGTCCTGGGTAGAGCTGGATTCAGGGGCCATGCACTGGGTACTAGAAATCCAATTTCAGCTCTGAGGTCCTGAGCATAGAAGGCAGCAGGGGGTGGGGTAGGGGAGTAGATGACCTCTTGGTAGCTTTGTTCTGAAGTTGGCAGTTATTGGCCATTGTCACTTTTCAAACAAAGGTCCCTGATTTTCAGCTGTGCCTCTGAAGAGTAATTCCTTCAGATAGGCATCATTCAGAGGGCTCCTTTTTGGTCCTGGAGTTGGATAGGGAGATTTAGGCCCCTGGCTGAGGCCTGCTTTTGTGGGGGCACAAAGAGATGGGGTGTCCTGTGGTCACTCAGAGCACAGCTGACCACCCTTATGTCCCACTCCCCAGTGCTGCAGATCCTGGACAGTGTGAATGTGTACTATGCTATGCATCCCTTGCCCAAGTATCATTTTCTGCTTATGAAGTGAACACCCATGGATGACAAGGTCAAGAACAGAGTTATCTCAATCCTCCTGGGGAAAAGGCAGAAGGGACCCAAGTTCCTAAAGGGGAAATTCTCACTGTCCCCTTGTGCCCTCCAGCCTCAGGGTCCCCCATCCCAGGTCTGCCTGGCCAAGTAGTTTTGCTGGCAGTCACTTCCCTCCTGACCAGCCACTCTGGGCCACCAAGAGACTCCCCTTAAACCCCTGACCCTCTCCTGCTGCCCTGCATGACTCTTTCTTTGAAAGACTATCTTGGGCTTCTGTGACCAGTCACTCACTTAGGGGACCACTGAGGTTCTCACCTGGAGCCCTTGGATGACATCCATGACATTCCAAGTTTCCCAGTACAGGCTCCTCTCATGCAAGCCTTTTTCAGGAGAGAGAGTTTCTGCTCACTCCCACTCCTGTCCACCCACTCATCATAAGTGGATGGAGACCCTCCTCATCAAGCTTACTCTTCACCAAGTGAGTGAGGAGAGGCCCAGCTGGGTCCCAGGTTTCTCAAATCTCATGTCACTGAAAGGGCCACATCCCACTGGGACTTTATGAGACTATGCAAAACATGGTTAGTTGGAAGGAGGATTTGGGTGAGATTGGAAAACATTTGAATTTATGAATAAAGAGCAAAAATTATGTATGTGTGTGTGTGTGTGTGTGTGTGTGTGTATATATATATATATATATATATATATATATATATATATATATATATATATATATATGGGAGGGACAATATGTATTGTAAACAGTACATGTTAGATGTGAATGTTTTATTATTAAAGTCCTATTTCAACTACATCCTTGGAGTTGATGATTGGTTCTTTCATTTACTGTATTAATTGAAATGAGTTGAAGCCTCTTACACTGCTCATTCAAATAAGAAATCATGCAGAGTCAACAGTTTATTTTAGAAGAGAGAAGCAAAAAGTGCCAGCCACCCTTCCCTTGTTGCTAAAGCAAACACAGAAATCCCCATTTCACAGAGCAAATGTGCATTTCAGTATCAATACACTTGGGAGGAGCAGAGACCACCCATCAGGACCATCAGGATTTAGATGTTGAAGGTACTTCAATTTGCAAGGATCATTTTCTGAACCTGGACAGTGCTGTGGCTACCTTTCTATAACTTTGGAGGAAGCACATTTTCCTGCTTCTTGGCTGAGGTTTTGTTTGAACAGTACATAGGAGCTTGTGGTTTTCAAGGGCAACATCCCACACAAACATCTTTCATCAGTATGGCACATCACCTTCAATGATATACAATCCTGGTGCTCTGCCATAAGCATGGACCATAGTTTATATTATAGACCACACTCTCTCCCACACAGTTCTGCATGTTATATGCTAATGTAAAATGGCCTATATTTGTAGTAGTAATGTCACTCAGGATAATTACCAAGTCCTGAAAAAGCACCTGTATTGCAACTGCCTTTCTTTTCCCTGCCCCCAAAGTGTCCAGTGGCCACTGGCTCACCCTCCCTGTTGTAATTTCTTCCATTGCTTGAATCACATTATGTCTACAACACAATACCATTAAGTCCACTCTAGTCCATAGCTCTTCCCCCAATCCTGAAGAGTTTGGGATGGTGATGTCCACTCCATCTCCAAGTGAGAGGGGACTTATATCCCATGGATACTGTGGAAGGGATTATCCTGCCTGCAGGTGCGGGCTCTGTCCATTCCCTGGGATGGCCATTGTCCATCATTGTCTCCTCACCAGGTGACTTGGCTGAGTCCATTGAGCTGTAGAGTAGGAGTTGCAGCTCCACCGAGATTCCAGGCACAGCTGGCACATGGGCAGGCCAGAGGCTACAGTCTCTGGAAGTATGCCTACACATTCCAGCATCACATATAGGCTTGAATAGAAGGGACTGATGGACCATGTGCAGGGAGGACTTATTTGAGTCCAACTCTGTCACTCTCAGGAGCACAGATTCCAAAGTAGAGCCCACTGATAAGGCATCAATCTGTGGATCTATCCCCCCTTATATAGGACCTGGGTGTCTCCAAAGCCCTCAGGAGGCCCTCTGTGTGGGGTGATATCCACTTTGGTGTTCTATGAGATTCTACTGAGGTGTGCGTAAGCATTATCTCTGGGATGACCTCCTGACTCTCTTTGAAGTCCCTTAGCCACATAAACTCATTTATCTATACATTTTCCCCCTTTTATTCAAGGCCTTTTTCCAGTCATATTGCCAGTTGGCACTTGGTATTAATCCCTTGTAGCCAGGGAGGCTCATCACCGGGAGTCATGTCCCACGCTGGGGGGAAGGTAATGCATTCACATGCTGAGTTTGGCTTAGAGAGAAGCTAATTGAGCAACAAGGACCTCTCAGGTGGCAACCCTTGGGAATCCCATTACAGTAGGCAAAGTTTCAATTACAAGAGCAAAGACTTGTAAGGCTAATCATCACTAACAAGAACCCACCAGTGGACCCTCCTTCTTTGCCAGACACTGCCCCTGCACTCAGGGGACTGTTGCTGCTCTCTTGGAGAATGTGGCAGAGATCTCCAGTCTGGGAATTCAGTATTCTCTCATTTATTGAGTGATTCTCCACCCACTGTGACCATGCCCCACCCCTTGATCATTTGAACAATTTTATATATGTTTCATGTATATTCAGGTGAACTTCCTCCCATGAAACCCCCATCCCAGACACCCTCCACCAATGATCTTCTCCTGCCCCCACTGTAACCCTTCTGTGATCCAAACCTTCTTTGAAGATGAAGCCCATATAATAGCCAAATACAATTAATAGGGAAATGAAATAATAAAGATAAATTTAAATATGAGATAAAATAAATGGAAACTTAAAAAAAAAACACTAGAAATAAAATAAATTTAAAGAATTGGGATATTCAAAAAATGGGAAAAAAACAAAAAAAATTTATTTTTTTAAAACATTTTTCCTTTTATCACTACATTCTTGGGTGTCCAGTCTGTACTGTGGCACCTGCCCCCTCTCACTCCCCAGTGCCTCCCGAAGTTTCATTTAATTTTCAAAGAAGTTTTAGGTCACAGCAAAGTCATACACAGAATACTAGAGAATTCCATATACCCAACCTCCTTCCCTTTCCTCACCCCATATTAAAACCTTTTTTATGTGGATGGTAGCATTGTTAAAACTGTTATATAGATAGTGAAGCCTAGCTACTAAACATTGTCAATGGTTTACAGTATAGTTGATATGAGAGAGTCTCTCACATGACCGTGGGGATGCACAATTCCAGGTTCTGCAGGCAGGCTGCAAACCAGGGGCTCCAATGAAAGTCTGATGAAAGGTCCTGGATGAGTTTCTGGGAGAAGGTGGCTGTCCAATGACAAGCTGGGAAATTCTCTCTGAATGTTGAAATCACTTCCCCTTTTAAGGCATTCAAATGATTGGATAAAAGTGTCACGCTTTTGATGATGCAATCTCCCTGATGGATGCAGATGTAATCAGCCATCTATTCAGTAAACTCACTGGTGATTGAAGTCCATAAATGCTCTTGTATTACAATTAGCCCAGTGCTTGCTGGGCCAAACTTCTGGAAACAATTACCTAGCCAAGTTGACACATTAGCCTAACCATCACAGTCCACCCCTTGTCAACTCGGCAACCACACACATTACCCTAAGCCATACTTAGTCTCTAAGTAAAAACAATAATAGACAAGCAAACATATATTTCTGCCTAACAATGTTCAACTACCCTGAATACAACTGGAAATGCTTTAATTCCCCACAGAATAGGGTGCAAGTCCTTGGGTAATAGTCACTCTTAAACTTGACATCCTTAAATTTTATGACATGGAATTAATACAACTTTTCATATGATAGGGGAAAAGGTTGGGGAAGAAAACAGGAAATTCATTTTGTGTACATATATAATCATACTCATAATGAAACAAGGAAGAAGGGTTCATGACTACTACAGTTCTCATTTCAGTAATTGTTCATGTGGTCAAAGTTCATATTTATATGAACTTTATATACCTTCTTCCACTACCCATTCCACGTTCCCATTACCTTCAGCAAGCACTTCAGATGGCTGTGGTTCTTTGCCTCGTGGGGTGACCAAAACTTTCATTCCTTAAAATTCTGGGTCATTGTTAGTCCTACTTGAATTGGTTTGTTGCAATTTTCCTTTGAATTTAATCACAGGGCATGGCAGTACTAGGAGATGCCCTAGAGGATCTCCTGCATTCCAGGCAAACTCTTCTTTATCCCCATTATGTAGATGTAGTCTTATTTCCCCTTGATAGTCAGGATCAATCACTGAAGCCAGTACAATAATTCCCTTCCTTGCCTGTTCATTCACAAGTAAGAGGAGCCCAAAGTGGCCAGGTGGCAGTCTTAACTTCCAGTTCAATGGAATCATTGTTGTGTACCCTGGTGGCAGCACTCCTCCTTTTGGGACTAAAACCTGTAGACCAGCAGAGCTTAAGGCTGTAGGGACAGGAAGCAAAAATATTCCTAGTGGGTCACTAGGGATAATAGTGAGTGTTACTACTCCCACTTGCACCCTTTGTTTCCTGGACCCGTGAATCCTGGTTATGGGAGAAAGAGCACCATAGAGAGGATGCTGATTCAGAGCATACACAGCCTCTGGAGAACATTGCCCCAACCCTGCAAGGTATTGCCACCAATTGGCACCGTAATTGAGTCTTCAAAAGGCCAATCCACCGTTTTATTAATCCAGCTGCTTCAGGGTGATGGGGAACATGGTAAGCACAGTGAATTCCATGGGCAAGTGTCAATTCCCGCACATCATTTGCTGTGAAATGGGTTTCTTGATCAGAAGCAATGCTGTGTGGAATGTCATGGCTGTAGATAAGATATTCACTAAGTCCATGGATGGTAGTTTTGGAAGAAGCATTTTTTGCCAGAAATGCAAACCCATAGCCAGAGTATGTGTCTATTCCAGTTATAACAAATTGCTTCCCCTTCCATGGTGGAAGTGGCCCAATGTAGTCAACCTGCCACCAGGAAACAGGCTGGTCACCTTGAAGAATTGTGCCATATCTGGGGCTGGATATGGGTCTCTACTGCTGGCAGATTGGGCATTCAGCAGTGGCTATAGCCAAGTCAGCCTTGGTGAGGGGAATTCCATGTTGCTGAGCCCATGCATAACCTCCATCCCTACCCCCAAGGCCACTTTGTTCATGATCCCATTGGGCAATGACAGGAGTGGCTGGGGAAAGAGGCTGAGCTTTAGCAACAGAGCATGTCATCTTATCCACTTCATTATAAAACTGTTCCTCTGCTGAAGTCACCCTCTGGTGAGCATTTTCGTGAGACACAAATATGTTCATCCACATAGCTCAGAAAGTTCTATCCACATAGCTCTTCCCCAGACCTCCTTGTCACCAATTTTCCAATCATGATCCTTCCAAGTCCCTGACCATCCAGGCAAACCATTGGCAACAGCCCATGAATCAGTGTACAAACGCACCTCTGGCCATTTCTTCTTCCAAGCAAAATGAACAACTAGATGCACCCATTGAAACTCTGCCCACTGGAAGGATTTGCCCTCACTGCTATCCTTCAAGGATGTCCCAGAAAAGGGCTGCAGTGCTGCCACTGTCCACTTTTGGGTGGTACCTGCATATTATGCAGAAACATCTGTAAACCAGGCCCGAGTTTTCTCATCCTCAGTCAACTGATTATAAGGGACTCCCCAAGAGGCCAAAGCGGTGGGCTGAGAAAGAGACGGTAACATGGCAGGGGTGGTGGCCATCCATGGGCATTTTGGCTACTTCCACATATAACTTACATGTGCCTTCAGGACCTCCTCGAACCCTATCACATATATACCCCTTCCACTTTATTATGAAGTGCTGCTGTGCGTGCCCAACTTTATGGTTTGGTCGGTCAGACAATACCCAGCTCATGATAGGCAACTCAGGTCTCATGGTAACTGGATGGCCCATGGTTAAGCATTCAGTCTCTACTAAGGCCTAATAGCAAGCCAAAAGCTGCTTCTCTAAAGGGAAGTAGTTACCTGCAGTGGATGGCAAGGCTTTGCTCCAAAATCCTAAGGATCTGCATTTTGATTCCACTAGAGTGGCCTGCCAAAGGCTCCAGACAGCTTCTCTATTTGCCACTGAAAGTTCCAGCACCATTGGATCTGCTGGATCATATGGTCCAAGTGGTAGTGCAGCTTGCACAGCAGCCTGGACCTGTCACATGGTCTCCTTTTGTTCCAGTCTCCAATCAAACCAGCAGTTTTTCTGGTCTCTCAGAAAATGGGCCAGAGTAGCACACCCAAATGAGGAATGTGTTGTCTCCTAAATCGGAAGAGGCCAACTAAGATTTGTGCCTCTTTTTTGGTCATAGGAGGGGCCAGGTGCAACAGCTTATCCTTTACTTTAGAAGAGATTTCTCGACAGGCCCCACACCACTGGACAAATAGAAATTTCACTGATGTGGAAGGACCCTATATTTTTGTTGGATTTATCTCCCATCCTTTCTCATGAAAATGACTTACCAATAAATCTAGAGTCTTTGCTACTTCTTGCTCAGTAGGTCCTATCAACATGATATCATCAATATAATGGAACAGTGGGATGTCTCATTGGAGGAAGAGACAACCAAGGTCACTGCGAAAAATATTATGACATAGGGCTGGAGAGTTGATATACCCTTGAGGCAGAACAGTGAAGGTATACTGCTCTCCTTGCAAGCTGAAAAAAAATTGTTTCTGGTGGTCCTTACTAACGGCAATTGAGATAAAAAGAATTTGCCAAATTGACAGCTGCAAACCAGGTACAAGGTGAAGTGCTGATTTGCTCAAGCAATGACACCACATCTGGGACAGCAACTGCAAGTGGAGTCATCACCTGGTGAAGTTTATGATAATCTACTGTCATCATCCAAGATCCATCTGTTTTCTACACAGGCCACAAAGGAAAGTTGAATAACGATGTGGTGGGAATCACCACCCCTGCATCCTTCAAATGCTTCATGGTGGCACTAATCTCTGCAGTCCTTCCAGGAATCCAGTATTGTCTTTGATTTACTATTTTGCTAGGCAGGGGAAGTTCTAGAGTCTTCCACTTGGCCTTTCTAACCATAATAACCCTCACTCCACAAGTCAGGGATCCAATGTGGGGATTCTGCCAGTTACTGAGTATGTCTATTCCAATTATGCATTCTGGAACTGGGGAAATAAGCACAGAATGGTTCCGGGGACCCACTGGACCGACTGTGAGATGGACCTGAGCTAAAACTCCATCAATCACCTGACTTCCATAAGCCCTTACTCTGGTGGACCACCATGATGTTTTCGGTCTCCTGGAATTAATGTGACTTCTGAGCCAGTGTCTAATAATACCTGAAATGTCTGATCAGTTCCTTTTCCCCAATGCACAGTTACTCTGGTAAAAGGTTGTAGGTTTCTTTCAGAAAAGGTGGGAGGTAGATTAACAGTATAAATTTTTGGCAATTTAAAAGGATAATCCCCTAAGGGGGACCTAGCCTTCTCTTCATTCAAAGGGCCCTGGGTCTGTAAACTCTCTCAAGTCTGGGAATTGATAAAGGGACCGTGATTCTCTGCTTCTGTAATTTGAGTTAGGGTTTCCTTCACTGGACCTAGAGCTCTTCTGCTTATACTGATCCAGAAGAAATTTAGTAGACTGCCCATGTATTTCACTTCTAGGTACCCCATGATCTATTAGCCAATGCCATAACTCCATGAGACTCAGACTATTCTGTATGCTGCTTTGAATCTGTCTTTCATTGTGGTAGCCATGCCCACCTTGCCCTTGGAGATTAACTGCCAATACTTGACTTTTACTGGACCCAGAACCAAACATCCCCATAATGTTAAAGGATTCCATTTCTGTTACAGCCCTCCCTACAGTATTATTTGGACTGCAGACAGGTGAAACCACAGAGCTCTTCAAAGAAGATGGAGTTAGTCTTACAAATTTATTCCTCACATTCCTTGGTAAAGTTGTGTCCTCTGGGCATTCTTTGGTGTGGGGGATGGCCAGGTCTTAAATGGTAAATCCATTCTAGCATTCCAATCTCTGTAAGTCTTTGAATCCCCTTGTCTACTGTATAGCAGGGCAAATCGAACATCTCAACATCAGACATGCTAGGCCATTGTTTGTTCCATGCTTCAGTCAGCTTCCCAAACATACTGTTAGAGCCCTTTCTAACCCCTTGAGCTACAGTGTTGAATCCAAAATTTCTGCTTAGTGGGCCCATGTCAATAAATTCAGCCTGATCCAAGTTCATATTACTTCCACCATTATCCCATACCCTTATTGTCCATTCCCACACTTATTCCCCTGATTTCTGTCTTTATAAGTTTGAAAACTCATGCAGTTCTTTCCGAGTATAGTGTACTTCCTTATGGGTCACACTTTGTGTTTCTCCTTTGTGAGCTTGTTGTGATTTTAGTCTAGTAATGGGTCTCAAAGACAAGAAGGGTGGTGGGGGTGGATAAGGAGAAGGATTAGACATGTCTTGCAGGATACTGACTTCAGGAGATTCCTTTGCATTTTCTTCTGTTGAGACAGGATTAATCTCTTCAGGCAGGGGTTGGAAGACAGATTCCTCAGGGCAGAGTGGAAGTTGGGCAGTGCATGCTGGAGTTTGGCTAGTACCTGTCTCATGGCTGGGAAGATATCCAGACTCTCTGGGGCAGGCTGGAGGCTGGGTAGTGCATGTTGGAGTTAGGTGGGTACCCTGCTTCAGGACTGGGAGGAGGTCCAGACTCCCTGGACAGGCCAGAAGCTGGGCAGTGCAGGCTTCCTTTTGGCTGGTATCCACCTCAGGGCTGGAAGGAGGTCCAGACTCCTTGGGACACGCTGGAGGCTGGATGATACAATGTTGACAAGGTGTGGTCTCCACAGGGCTGGACATTGCAGGTTTTTCTGGTAAAGTCTCAGCAGAATTTAGGGTTCCAAGGTCCCCACCAATATTACCATCATCCCATATGCCTCCATCCAATCCTTGTGTTTCCACTCCTTTCCAATCAATGCCTTCATTTTAATTGCAGAAACCCTGTGAGATTGAGATTTTAGTTTCCTCTGTAATTCTGCTACTCATACAATGAGAGTCTGGGTTTGATTCTCAGATATCTCAAGTCTATGGCTACAGGAGACAATATTTTCTTTCAAGGCACATGTAGAATTTTCTCATCATTCATGCGGCATTAAGTTTCAAATTTGAAGACTGTAGCTCGTCTCTTTCTTTTGTAAGAGAATCTAGGAGGAGCCAGCCAACATCATTATACTTTTTTACTCCAATGTTGAAATACTCTCACACAGATCCTTGCTTTTTATAAGCATGGAAGTAGGGGAATCTAGTGATGCTATTTTACATATCTCTATTGCCAACTCATGCCATGGACTGTTAGCATCCTCTTCATTTTTGGAAAGGGAGTCATTACTACCCCTGAGTCCAATTAGAGTAGAGAGCTAATTGCAAAACTCCCAGAAACATCTCAGACATCCTATGATTAAGACTCTGTTCCTCAAGAACCTCTGCTGGTACCTACCTGTATTAGTCAGGGTTTTTTCAGAAAACAGAATCAACAGGAGATATCTGTCAACAATGTGAGATTTCATAAGAGTGTCTCATGTGATCATGGGGATGCACAAGTCCAGGTTCTGCAGGCAGACTGCAAACCAGGGGTTCCAATGAAAGTCCCATGAAAGGTCCTTGAGTTTCTGGGACAAGTTGGCTGTCAAACGACAAGCTGGGAAATTCTCTCTGAATGTTGAAATCACTTCCCCTTTTAAGACATTCAACTGATTGGATACAAGCATCACCCATTGATGATGCAATCTCCGATTGATGCAGATGTAATCATCCATCCACATCCGTTGGATAGATGCAACGGATCTATCACTCAATGGTGATAGAAGTCCATAAATACTCTTGTATTACAATTAGCCCAGTGCTTGCTGATCCAAACACATGGACACAATTACCTGGCTGAGTACCTAGCCTAACCATCACAGTTGCTATATTTGGAAACTCATCAGGCTGAACATGAACATGAATTTGCTTATTAATCTTAAGTAGATATACAGATTGTGGAACATAGTTGATTTTCAGTCATTTGATTCACCCAGGAAATCAGATCCTACTGCTGCTGTAACAAGGACATTCAAACTCGCATTCCAGTTATTTTCCAAATCTCCCTTACATTAACATGTTACAGTCATGAGAGCAGTTTATTTTATCTCTATGCTCAATGTTAGAAAAAACACCCAAACCCATTCTGCCAGAAACTTTGAAATTTAGAATTTAAATTTGTCAGAGTAGAAAAGACAACATTGCCTTGGGAATACATGGATTGAAAAAACCCAGCTCACAAGGTCAATTCTGGACATATACTCACTCATTGCCTCATGGTTCATAAAGAACATTTATTAGGGCCAAAAGCACACCAGGAGCTGATTCTGAAGTTATGCATATGGACAAAGCACTTATTCTCTCATAGAGGAGAAATTAAATTAAAGTCTAAATTTTGGAAATGAAAATACAAGGAGTGATTCAAATTTTAACGGATACAATAAAATATTTAGCAGTTACAGCATTTCCTGGTTCTTAAAGGTAATGACTTTCTGACTTCAAATGCTGCAATAATTTTGAATCCTTGTGTCAGTGGTCAACAACATCAAAAATTTGTCTCTTGTTAATAATATATGCCCATTGTATGTTGCCTATACAAACCTTAATTTTAATAGAGTATGATTCAGGTAGAATGAATAATACTTAAAATTGTAGTGCTCCTTCCTATGAGTACACCATTGATATAAATCTTGATCATATAGCAGGTTTATCCAATATATGTGGAAAAGGAAGATTATTGCGGATTAAAGAGTTGCATTATGCTTTCCCATAATCCATTTTCTATTTCATCCTTTAGGGCATGTTTCTCCTTTAGCTTTGGTTTCCCTGTTAAGAGCTGTGGCCAAAACAACGTGTACAGTAATCTTGAATAAGTAGATATGCAATGAACATTACAGTTTCACTCAAGTGTAACATAGTCTAAGTCAATTGATACAATGGCATGCTATATTCTGAAATGGTTGTACTAGTTAATACACTCATCATTAGTGTTTGAGAGTTTTCTTTACTCAAATTCTTCATTAATACTTTATATTGCCATATGTTTCAAATGCTCATATTGCATATAAGTGTATACATGTGTATCGTTGTCTTTTTAAGTTTTAACATAATTTAATGAAGGTCTAGAATTCTCTTTTGTGAAATTCCAATCTACATCATTTGTGTCAGATACATGTTCTCAGTTTGTTACATAGAATTCTGTGTTTTTCTACATAATTTAAAGACCAGAATTCTCAACTCTAATAAAATCAAATATACCTCTTTTTTCCCTTGTGATTTGTGTTTTATTTCTCGCATGAGAAATAGTTACCTAGCCTGAAATCATGAATATATTATCCATTGTTAGAGGCTAAAGCCATTCTAATTTTGCCTTTCACATTTGGTCCTTTCATCTGTATCATTTAACACAAGGAAAAGCAGTAGTGAATTTTTAAACTCTATGAATACCCATCTTTCCAAATTCCTATAAAAGAAAAGTGCATATTATTCAAATATACAACCACACACCATCTCTCTCACATATTGTATTCTTGTGAATGTTTTTCCAGAATGTTACATATTCATTAGTCAATAATATTACATCAATGGATAAAATTACATTATTAAGGAATAAATTTCAAGGAAATATTTGCCTTAGAATCTGGCTTGCAACGCAGGAGGTGAATTGAAATAACAGGTTTTTATTCTGATTGATTTCTTTTTAACTGAAGGAAACTTGCACTTTCCAGGGAAGGAAGAAAGATGAAAATAGAATCAACATATTTCAGTAATCATGATAAAATATAATTCATTTTAGATAGTAAACTTAAGGACATGAATAAATATTAAAGAATATTTGCTCAGTTAGTCAGACAAACTTTGATACTCTAAATTTGATAAATATTAAACAGGATACTGCACCTAAATATTGCTAATTGGAATTAAGAAACTATTATATTCCAAATCTCATTTAGACTTCAACATGTAATTATGAAAAAAAATAGTAGCAATAAAATCAGCCTAGTATACTAGAAGTTTATAGTGTTTCTCTCTCTTTCTATATTATTTTCCAACATCTTACAGTTAATCACTATCCTGGAATGCCTTTCCATAGAACTTGTATTTCCACTTAAGTAAATAAGGTCTCATTTGCACTATATTCAAACTATCTGACATCCTTTCTTAGCAGACCTAATCTGAAGTAATCTTTTTAAATGAGAAAAATATTCACAATTTTTAAAATGGCAGAATGGGTCAAATGTCATTCTTGGACCAATAAAATGTGAACAAAGTAATGATTGTGAATATAAGAGTAACATATATGAACTTCTTTATAATATATTTTAATTGTTCCATGAGATTTTGTAACATCCCATATACAGGCTACTCCAATACCTTGGACATAATGTGTATTAGATGGAGATAAAACTTGTTATCTTTAATTTAATATTGAGTACTATTTAAATTTATTTGTGGAAAACCTAACATTGAGGAATTAAAACTATAAAAACTAGAGATTGTATTTTACTAATATTTTATTTATATAATCGCTTTGTCCTTATGATATTTTATATTTTTCATAACCATTTTACTCAATAATAATAATATTAATTTGATTACATTGGTTTTATTCCTATAATTGCTGGTATGTACAACTATTTGGAGCTAATTGTTTTTCTCTAATTTCTTTTCAATTATGTGGTTTTTTTTCCTAATATCTGGATTTTTCAAAGTAGAGAAATTAAACAGATGTTGTTTAGGATGATACTAATGACCTATCCTGTTTGTTACTGAATTGAACCTTCCTTAGTATGAGTATATTTTTTGAAATGTTAAAAAATTAATAATATCCAAAATCCTGCCTCTTCTTTCACTGAATAAAATTCATGGAGTCATATCTCTATTAGATTCACATTTAAGAACTTATTCTGCTCCTGGATTCTTTATAACCATGCTTTTTCTATAGGAAGAACATGAATGGATCACACATCTTATAAGCCCTGGTTATCTGGTGATTTCAAATTCAATTGAGCCATCTTTTCTCCAAGTCATTTCTTGGTAAATTTCCCTTGTCAAATCTCTTGAAAGAAATTAACTTGCAGTGGTGAATTTTTTTTTTTTGCAATTATATTAGCAAATATTGTTTTTTGCTAATATTCAATAATATTTCCCAATTCTCATGTGATTCAATATAATTTCAATTTTATGTCAAATTAAAATTATAATTTATTTACATATAGTAAATCCATAAATTTAATTCTATAAGTACACTTTATTAAGATTTTCAAATAACTTTATGGTATGAAATAAATCATATGTAAATTACAATTATTTGAAAAATTAAAAACCAATAATTAAGCAGCAGCTATTGCATTTTTAAAAAATGAAACATTCATGAAGTGATTTCAAAGTAAAACAAATAAGGAATAAAAAGAGTTTGTGGCATAGATTTGGAGTATAAAATTTAACAGATCCTTCCATGTGGGTTATAACCAATAAGGGTTAGGTTCCCTTCAGAATATCAATTATTTCCATTCAGAAGTTGTTAAGAAAGTAGCCAATTTGCCATATTGTAAGCATCTTTATCAATGACTGCCAATCTGGAAAGAAAAATAAAATGGCAGAGGTTAAAAAAGTATGAGAAAAACATTGGAAGTGAAGGCTTAAAATTAGAAGTCTCTACATATCTCTACAGGTTATCAACACAGTTATATAAAAATCATCCAGTAAATTAGGGGGGTAGCAACAGGAATTCAAATCTATGGAAGGAGAAACTTCCCTCCTCATAGCATAGCACAATAGGTGTACCCAGAGCTGGGAACACTGAGAACTGTTTTCACAGAGACACTACACATCTTTATATACTTTCATTATAACTCCATGATTTCAGTTTCTGTATCTATATTTAAAAAGAAAGCTACTCTCTGAAGGTGAGCTCAGGTTGATAGAGGCTGAAAACTGTCCCAGATATGGACAGATAATTCATTCTGTAAAATCCACAGAAGAACTGGACAGATTTGTAAACTAGAAAAGCACAAGTGGAAAAGTGGCAGCATGGCAGCTAATAAATCAAGAGTATTTTTATTTTTATAGAAACATAGCACTCAAAATAAAATAATGGTCTAAAATATATAAAAAAAGTAAATTATCTGAGGTTAGTAGTATTGAAATAAATAAATTTAAATATAATATAAAATAATATATGTTCTCAATTTTGGGACTTTGGGATTATTCATATAAAAATTATTGAAGACCCTAAATATATTACATTAATGTTCCTAAATGTATATATCTAAAATGAACACATTAGAAAATCAAACTAGTACATGTTTTAAAGTATATATTAAAGTTATTAAGAATCAATAATCCTTGCCAAATTAAAGTAAGTTATTTTGCAAAAAAAAATAAAACTTGAAAAGAGAGACATTGTTGATATTTTTGAAAATTGACTTAATAAATGCTATAATTTCTGGATTAATAGGACATATCCAGACACTTACATTGACTTTTTATTTTTATTTTTTTAAAACTTTTTTTCCATAATCAAGATGGGTTTGTTATAGGAATGCAAATTTGGTTTAACAGTGAAGAATCAAACACAGTCATGCACCATATTAACAGTCTAAAAAAGAAAAAATATATGATCATTTCAACAAATACAGAAAAAGCAGTTAATAAATTCAGCACTTATTTGTAGTAAACTTATTTTTTATGTTAAAATTTTTATTTTATTTACTTATTTTTATGTTTTTATTGTTTTAAAAAGTTACTTATTACATAAATGTTACACAAAAAATTATAGGGATTCCCACACACCCCACCTCCCACACTTCCCACAACCTCCTACATAAACATCCTTCATTAGTGTGGCACATTAATTACAATTGATAAACACATCCTGGGGGTTTGCCATTAAGCATGGACTATAGTTCACATTGTAGACTACACTCTCTCCCACTCACATCTGCATGTTATATGATGATATAAAATGGCCTATATCTGTCATTGAAATATCACTCAGGACAATTCCTAAGTCCTGAAAAAGCCTCTGTATTACAAATGCTTTTCTTTCTCTACCTACAGAGCCTCCAGTGGCCACTGGCTCCACATCAATGTTGTAATTTCTTCCATTGCTTGGATCACAATATGTCTATAGCAGAATATCAGTAAATCCTCTCTGGTCCATAGCTCTTTCCCCCAAGGATTCTGAGATGGTGATGTCCACTCCACCTCCAATTGAGAGGGGGCATATATCCCATAGGGAAGATGATTGATGATCCTGCCTGCAGCTGCAGTCTCTCTCCTTTCCCAGGGATGGCTGTTGTCCATCCTTATCTCCCCACCAGTTGCTGAGGTGAGTCCAATGAGCTGCAGAGTAGGAGTTGCTGCTCCACCAAGTTTCCAGGTCCAGCTGACACATGGGAAGCCCAAAGACTCAAGTCTCTGGACATACACCTACAAATTCCAGCACCAAGTATAGGTTTGAAAAGAAGGGGCAAATGATCCATGTGCAAGGAAGACATAATTGAGTCAAACACTGTCACTCTCAGGAACACAAAATCCAAAGTAGGGCCCATTGGCAAGGCACCAAACTCTGTGGCTATCTGCCCTGACATAGGACATTGGTGTCTCCAAAGCCCTAGGAGCCCCACTATTTGGGGTGATATCCACTTTGGAATTCTATGAGATCCTACTGAGATGTGCATAAGCATTCCCTCTGAGATGACCTTCTGACTCACTTTGAAGTCTCTTAGACATATAAACTTATTTCTCTTTATCTTTTCCCCCTTTCATTCAAGGTCTTTTTCCAGTCATTTTGCCAGTTGGCACTTGGTATTAATCCATTGTTGCCAGGGAGGCTCATCCCCAGGAGTCATGTCCCATGTTGGGGGAAGGTAATACATTCATATGCTGAATTTTGCTTAGAAAGAGGCCACATTTGAGCAACAAGGAGGCTCTCAGGAGGCAAACTTTAGGCACCCCATAACAATAAGCTAAGTTTCAATTTCAAGAGCAAAGACTCATAAGGTTCATTACTATAAAGGGCCCATCAGTGGATCATTGTCCTTCACCAGTCACTGCCCCTGCACTTGGGGAACTGTTGCTGCTCCCTTAGAGAATGTGGCAGGATTCTGTTGCTGCCAGGTTAGGAATTCAGTATTCTCCCATTAATTGAGTGATTCTACACCCACTGTGAAAAGCCCCATAAACATTTGAACATTTTTATATACCTTATAATGATGTTCAGGTGAAAGTCCTCCCATGCATCCCCTGTCCCTGACACCCCACACCAATGATCTTCCCCCTACCCAGTTATGACTCTTCTGGGAACCAAAGCTTCCTCAAAGATGAAGCCATTACAATAACTAGATGCAATTAATAGAAAAATGAAATAATAATTATATTCAGAGATAAAATACCTAAAATTTTTAAAAATAAACTAAAAATAAAACAAAATTAACTGATTGGGATATTAAAAAAATGAAAAATATAATTTTTTTTTTTTACCTTTTGCCTTTAATCAGTGCAATATCTGGTGTCCAGGCTGAACGGTGGCTCCTTCTAACTCTCAATTCCCAGTGTCTCACTATTTATTTTTAATTTTGTTTTCAAAGAAGTTTTAAGTCACAGCAAAGTCACACACAGAATATAGGAGACTCTCATATACCTAACATCCTCACCCTTTCTTCTCCCCCACATATTAATACTTTTAAAATATGGATGGTAGCATTGTTATAACTGATATATAAATAGAGAATCAGAGCTACAAAATATTGCCAATGGTTTACACTATGGTTCACATTTTAGGCAATACACTTTTATAAATTTTAATGATTTACCATGTTCTGTGTCCATCACTGTATGGTAATGAAGAACATTTCCACATACAACTAAATATCCTGTTTGATCTATTCTGTTCCTCCTATCGCACCCCCCAGGGCCCAAGACAACCCCCTGGCTTCACTCATTGGATGACAATATTCATAGTTACATGCAATGAGACGTCTTGACACACTGGTTTGTCATCCCGTTAGGAACCACCCTTGCTCTTGAGAACTTCCACCTGTCTATTTCAAATCAGTCCTCCAAAAGATGGGATTCCAACTCCTTCTTGCTCAATAAGTGGGTCTCCACCGAATGATACAACACGTTATGATAGAATGAACTCTCACACATTCTCTAGAAGCCTACTCCATGTGCACCCTGTCCTGAATGCCCCCCTAAACAACACCCTAAACCACTGACCCTTCCTTGTCATATTGGCATAAGAGCATTCTCACATTTGTACTTTCAACCTCATATCCACAAATCCCCACTGTTCACATGGTCCCTCTCCCGACCCTCACCCCAGTATCCTGGACCTTCTAATCCACATTTCCCAATCTACTAGCTGTCAACCTTGCACCACTGAACCTAATAATATCACCAACCTCTTGTCCTATTCCTTCAATATGAAACTACACACTCTCACTTTACCAAAGATTACGTCCCTATGGGTGATGGGACACAACCTTCTCTTCTCTTCCAATACCTTGTAAACATATCTTACAGGCAATAGATCTCTGAGACTGCTCAATTTCCTTAATTCTTATCAGTGTGGTCATGTACTGTTCATCCTTCAATGTATAGCTTGCTTCACTCAACATAAGGTCTTCAAGATTGATTCATGTTATCCTGTGTGAGCACTTTATTCCTTCTTACAGCTGAGTAATATTCCATTGTATGTATGTACCACATTTTGTTTATCCATTCAACTGTTGATGGACACCTGGGTTGATTCCAACATTTGGCAATAGTGAACAATGCCGCTATGAACATTGGTGTGCATACATCTGTTTGTGTCTTTGCTTTCAGTTCTTCAGGGTATATACCCAGTAGTGGAATCACTGGATCATATGGAAGTTCTATAGTTATTTTTTGAGGACCTGCCTAACCGTTCTCCATAGTGGCTGAACCATTCTACAATCCCACCAGCAGTGGATGATGGTTCCCACTCCTCCACATCCTCTCCCACACTTAAAGTCTGCTGTTTTTTTTAATAGCCGCCATTCTAATGGGTGTAAGATGGTATCTCATTTTAGTTTTGATTTGCATTTCCTTAATAGCTAGGAATGGTGAGTATCTTTTCATGTGCTTTATAGCCATTTGTAATACTTCCTTGAAGAAGTGTCTTTTCAGGTCACTTGCCCATTTTTTAAATGGGTTGTTTGTCTTTTTATTTTCTATGTGTAGTATATCTTTATATATGTAGGATATTAGGCTCCTATCAGATATATGGTTGCGAAATATTTTCTCCCATTGGGTAGGCTGCCTTTTTACTTTCTTGATAATGTTCTTTGAGGTGCAGAAATTTTTAATTTTGAGGAGATCCCATTTACCTATTTTTCTTTTGCTGTTCATGCTTTGAGTGTGAAGTTCATGAAACCTTTTCCTATTACAAGGTCCTGTAGATGCTTCCCTATATTATCATTCAAGGTCTTTATGGTCTTGACTCTTATGTTTAGATCTTTGATACATTTTGATTTGATTTTTGCATAATTTTTGAGATGGTGTTCCTCTCTCATTCTTTTGGATATGGTGATCCAGTTCTCCAAGCAACATTTGTTGAAAAGGCCATTCTCTCCCAATGGAGTGGGCTTGGTTGTATTGTCAAACATCAGATGACTGTATATTCAAGGATCTATATCATAACACTCAATTCAGTTCCTTGGTATCCATGTGACAATATCATGCAGTTTTGACAACTGTAGATTTGTAGTATTTTTTAAAGTCAGGTAGTGTGATACCACCAGCTTCCTTTTTCTTTTTCAATATGCTGTCAATTTGGGGCTCTTGTGCTTCCAAATAAATTTTGTAGTTAGTTTTTCCAATTCATTAAAAAAATACAATGTTGATTTTCACTGTGATTACATTAAATCTGTAGATCAGCTTGGGTAAGATAGACATCTTGATGATGTTTAGTCTTCCTATCCATGAACAGGGAATATTCTTCCATTTATTTTGTCTCCTTTGATTCCCTTTAACAGTTTTATGTAGTTTCCTGTGTAGAAGTCCTTTACATCTTTAGTTAAATTTATTGCTCGGTATTTGATTCTTTTAGTTACTATTGTAAATGGTATTTTTTCATGATTTCCTCCTCAGATTGCTTCCTTCTATTCTTATCTTTTGCAGTGTTTTTATCAGGAAAGAGTGCTGTATTTTGTCAAATGCTTTTTCTGCATCTATAGAGATGATCATGAGATTTTTTTTTTCATTCAATCTGTTTATTTGGTGTATTACATTGATTGAATTTCTTATGTTAAACCATCCTTGCATACCCGGGATGAAACCCACTTGGTCATGGTTTATAATTCATTTGATATGCTGTTAAATGAGGTTAGCAAGTATTTTATTGAGGATTTTAGCATCTAGTTTCATTAGAGAGATTGGTCTGTAATTTTTCTTTCTTGTGGCATTTTTGTTTGGCTTTGATATTAGGGTAATATTGGTATCATATAATGAGTTCGTAATGTTCCTTCTACTTCTATTTTTTGGAAGAGCTTAAGGAGGATTGGTGTTTGCTCTTTCCAGAATGTTTGGCAGAATTCACCTATGAAGCTATCTGCTACTGGGCTCTTCTTAGTTGGGAGGGTTTTGATGACTGAGTCTATCTCTTTACTTGTAGTTGTACTGTAGAGTTCATCAAGTTCTTCTTTCATCAGTGTAGGTTGCTTGTGAGTTACTAGGAAATTGTCCATTTCTTCTAGATTAACATTTTTGTTGACATATAATTTTTCAAAATATCCTCTTATGATACTCTTCATTTCTGTGGGGTCAGTGGTACTATCCCCTTTCCTTCTTATTTTGTGCATTTGCATCTGCTCTCTCTTTTCCTTTGATAGTCTCATGAAGGATTTGTCAATTTTATTGATCTTCTCAAAGAATGAACTTTTCATTTTGTTTATATTTCCTAGTACTTTCTTATTTTCTATTTCATTTAGTTCTGCTCTAATATTTGCTTTTTCCTTCTTTCTACCTCCTTTGGGGTTAGTTTGTTGTTGTTCTTCAATTCATCCAGGTGTGCAGTTGGGTCTTCAATTTTAGCTTTTTCTTCTTTTTTAATATATGTATTTATGGCTATGAAATTCCCTCTTAGTACATTTTTGGCTGGGTCCCATAGGTTTTGATATGCTGTGATATTATTTTCCTTCGTTTCAAGGTAGTTACTTATTTCTTTTGAGATTTCCTTCTTGACCCACTGTTTGTCTAAGAGTGTGTTTTTTAACTTCCATATCTTTGAGCCTAATCTGTTTCTCTGGCCCTTAGTGATTTCCAATTTTATTCTATTGTGGTCAGAGAAATTACTTTGTACAATTTCAATCTTTCTTAATTCATTGGGGGTTATTCTGTGGCCTAGCATGTGGCCTATCTCGGAGTATGATCCATGTGCCCTTGAGAGGACTGAATATTGCAGTGTATTTGGGTGTAGCATTCTGTATATATCTATTAGGTCCAGATCCTCAAATGTATTATTCAGAGTATTTGTTTCCTAATTGATTCTCTGTTGAGGTATTCTATCTAATGGAGATAATGGTGTACTAAAGTCCCCTACTATAATTGTAGAGGCATTTATTTCTCCACTTAGTCTTTCCACTGTTTGCCTCATGTTTTGTGGGGTGTCCTGATTAGGTGCATAAACATTTATGACTGTTTTTTCTTCTTGAAAGATTACCCCTTTTACTAATATATAGTGTTCATCTTTGCCTCTTAGAATTGTTTTGCATTTAACGTCTCATTTGTCAAATATTAGTATAGCTACTCCCACCCATTTTTGGTTGTTGTTTGCTTGTAAAATGGTTTTCCAGCTATTCACTTTCAGCCTCCTTGAATCCCTGTGTCTAAGGTGGGTTTCTTGTAGACACCATATAGATAGGTCATATTTCATTATCCATTTTGTCAATCTGTGATTCTTGCCTGGTGAGTTTAATCCATTAATTTTCAGTGTTATTACTCTCAAAGAATTACTTACATTAGCCATATTTTCTTTTGGTTCATGTATATCATATGTTGTTTTTATTTCTTTTTGTCTTTTTAGTTGTTCTTACACTCTCCTCCAACTCTATCTCCAGTTTTTTTCCTTTCAACCCGTAGAACATCCTTTAGTATTTCTTGAAGGGCAAGTTTCTTTTGGCATACTTTCTTAATTTCTGTTTATCTGTTTTCTTAATGAACTCTCTATCATTTTTTGAATGCCAGCTTTGCTGGATACAGAATTCATGGCTGGAAGGTTTTTTGACTATGTCATACCACTGTCCTCTTGCCTCCATGGTTTCAGATGAGAAATCAACACTTAACCTTATTGAACTTCCATTGTATGTTATGGTTCCCTTTCCTCTTGCTGCTTTGAGTCTTTTCTCTTTGTTTTAAGAATTGGACGTTTTGACAAGTATATTTCTTGGAAGAGGCCTGTTAGAATTTATACTGTTTGCGGTGTGCTGTGCTTCCTCTATATGTACATACATCTCCCTCAATATGGTTGGGAAATTTTCAGCCATTATTTCCTTCAACACTCCTTCTGTTCCCTTTCCCTTCTCTTCTCCCTCTGGGATGCCTATAATGCCTGTATTTGTGTGTTTTTGATTAAATCCTTAATTCCCTGCTAGTTTTTCCTTTTTTTTTTTAATCTATCTGTTTGATTTCATATGTACTGTCTTCCACATCACTAATTATTTCTTCTGCCTTTTTAAATCTGCTGTTATGTGATTCCAGTATCTTTTGATTGTGCCATTCATCACCATTGTATTCATTATCTTTTCATGTATGTTTACACAGAAAGGAAATCCCTCTCTGCCCTTGCCTGAACTTTCTTACTCTCAGAGAATGCTCCCTTTCACAGGTTGGCCAGCAGGAGTCAGGGGTCTCCTTGGCCCCTTGCCTTGAGTGTGGGGATTAGCCATACATGATTTACAGGCATGGTGCTAAAAAACTCATGGGTTTATTTTTAAGCAATCTATCTCCCTGTCCAGCTCCCTCCATATCGGTGCCTCAAAGTCTCTTGCTCTGTGGGCTCCCAGAACATCTTATGTGGGCTGCATCCTGTCCCCAATAGCCATCCTTTGTGAGAGAGCTGGTGAGTGCTTAAACTGACACCATCTCATCTCTATCTTTACATTGACTTTTTATAATAAACTTTATTTTAAGAGAAATTTTATGTTTACAGAAAAATTACACAAAAAGTACAGGGAATTCCCATATACCTCCCATACTCACACACATTATTTCTCCGATTATTAACATCTTAATTAGCATGTTAAATATGTTACACTTGTTGTGCCCATATTGAAGCATTGCTACTGACCAAATCTGTAGTTCACATTACGTTTTACACTTTGTGAAGTAAAGTGTTTTAGGTCTTGATAAATGTATAATGTCACTTGTCTGTCATTGCAGGTACCATACAGAACAATTTTGCAACTTTAAAAATGCCCTGTATTCCACGTATTCATCCCCTCCACTCCCCTCTGAACCCTGACAACCCCTATCTTTATATCAGTGTTATCAGTTCTTCTGTTAACACAGGATACTGAATAAAATAATATTAAAACTACCTCAGTCCATGATTACACATCCCACTTACATTTGTTCAATTCTTAATCTTGAGGGATTTGGGTTGTTGTTGCTCTGCCTGCTTCAGGCTGAGAGGAGACTTAGATATTGGGAGGCAGATGGAAGGAATTGCTTTGCTTACAGTTTAAGATACTCCTTGTTTGGGGGGATGGGACTTATCCATCATCATCATTTAGTTCATTGTCCAGGGTAAGCCTGAAGACCTGAAAGGTTGGAGTTGGCTGCAGCTCTGCTGGGATTCAGGGCCCAATAAGCATGTGAACCATCTGCAGTTTAAGTCTCTGAGAGATTTACTTAATTTGTATATTGAAAATTATAAGTTCAAATAAAAGTAGAAGACTCATGAGTTGGTGAATTATAAAAGAGTATAAATATATTATAATGGGGAAACAGATTATCTTATAGTGCCCACCAAAGAAGTGTTAATTTCACAAGGCTGTGTGCCTTGTCTATGGTGCCCAGATATCCCTGGAACCTTTGGGAGCACCTTTTGGAGCTTTGTTCACTATGACACTGAGTGAAATCTGCCTGATACTTATATAAGCATCTTCCAGAATGACCTCCAGACTCATTTTGAAATATCTTAGCCATAAATCCTCTTTTTATTTAATGTTTTTCTCTTTTGGAACAGGGTGTCAGTGAACTGAAAGATGACATGAAATCCACAGACATGTATATTATCGGTATCCCAGAAGTAGAAGAGAATGGAATAGTGGCAGAAAGAATATTTGAGAAAATAATGACCCAAAACTTCCCAACCATCATGAAAGGCATAAATATGAATATCCAAGAAAGCCAATGCATTGCAAACAGAATAAATCTGAATAAACTTATTCAAAAAACCTAGTATTCAGAATGACAAGTATCAGAGATAAAGAGAGCATTCTGAAAGCAGCAAGAGAAAAACAAAGCATCACATAAGAAGAAACCTTAATAAGATTAAGTGCTGACCTCACCAGAAACCATGGAGGCAAGAAGTGGTATGCTATATTCCAATAATAATGATCTAATAAACAAACAAAAAAAAACAAACAACAAACAAAAAAAAACTCATCACGTCTCAATCTCTCTATGCTTCTCCCATCATACACAGCTGCTGTTCTGTTTCCTTTTGTCTAGTATATTGGTTTTTATATTTTATAAAGACACTCATATGTATGCAGTATCAACCTTATTTGTGTTGAACACAAGATTTGACTTTCTTATAAAGTTCCATGTTACAGTTTTTGGCTTTCCTTCTAAGCTCTGTTTGATTACCGTACCTTTATATAAAGTTCTAAAATTGGGACATGTGAAAACTCCAACTTTGTTCTTTTAGGCTGGGGTCATTTTTGACAAGGTTGTCAAGCCCACCCAGCTGGGCCAGAAGAGTCTACTAACCAAATGGTGCTGGATAAACTGAATAGCCATACCTAAAAGAAAGTGCACACCATCTCATATCTTATTAAAAAACTGACTCAGGGAAGCGGCTGTGGCTCAATCAGTAGGGCTCCTGTTTACCATATGGGAGGTCCCGGGTTCGGTTCCCAGGGCCTCCTGGTGAAGGCAAGCCCGCCCGCACGGCGTGGTTAGCTGACCCAGCGAGCACAAGCAGCAAGGGGGGGATAAATGAATAAATAAATAAAATCTTAAAAAAAAAAAAAACTGACTCCAAATGGATCAAGGACCTAAATATAAAAACTACCAACATAAAACTCCTAGAAGAAAATGTAGGAAAACTTCTTTAAGTTCTTGTGATAGGCAATAGTTACTTAAATCTTACACCCAAAGCATGAGCAACAAAAAGAGTAGATAAACTGGACCTTCATAAATACTTTTTTTTCTTCAGAAGGGTATGTCAAGAAAGTTAAAAGGTAGCTTGTTCAATGAGAAAAAATATTTTGAAGCCACATATCCAATAAGGGTTTGATATCCATATTATATAAAGAGATCATATAACTCAACAATAAAAAACAAGTAACTCAATTAAAAAATGGGCAAAAGATTTGAATAGACACTTCTTCAAAGAGGAAATACAAATGTCTAAAAAGCACATGAAAAAATGTTCAGCATCACTAGCTGTTAGGGAAGTACAGATCAAACTACAATGAGATACCATTTCACACCTTACTGAATGGCCATTATTAAAACAAAACAAAACAAAACAGAAAATTTCAAGTGCTGGAAAGGTTGTGGAGAAACTGGAATACTTCTTGACTATGGGAATATAGAATGGTGTAGCCACTCTCTAAGACAGTTTGGTCATATATCAAGAAGCTTAAGCTGAATATAGAACTGGTGCATGATCCAGCAATCCCTGTACTAAGAATATATTCAGAAGAACTAAAAGCAAGGTCTAGAAATGACATTTGTATACCAATGTTCATAGCAAAGTTATTCACAATTGCTAAAATATAGAACCAACCTAAATGTCCATAAATCAATGAGCGGATAATCACATTCTGGTATATAAATATAAAGGAATACTATTTAGCTGTGAGAAGAAATGAAATCATGATTCATATGACAATGTAGATGAACCTAGAAGATATTATTTTAAGTGAAATAAGCTAAACACAAAAGGACAAATATTGTATGGTCTCACCAATATGAACTAAATACCATGAGTAAAGTCATGTAGGGAAACTCTAGAGTACAGGTTACTAACAGGTAGAATGTGCGTTGAGAATGGGTTATGATGGTTAATGGATGCAACATTATTAATATGGTTAATTGTAAAAGCATATGAATGGATAGAGTAGAGAGTAACATATTATAGTAAGTATAACCAACACTGCTGATTTATAAATGTGATTGTGGGTGTAAGGGGTAGTCTACGGATATAAATGTCAATTCCAAGGAAATTAGAGAATAATCTAGGGAAAGCTTAACATAATAATTTTGGTGGTAGGTGAAGACTGTGTTTAATAGTATAAATATAAGAATTCTCTTCTTTCACAAAGTATTAAGAATATGTTTATACATGTGAAAATTACAGCTGTTACTTTTAGATAATAATTAAGAGCGATATTGTAATATTTTGCAGCAGTGGAAAGAAGCTACTATTTTAATATTAAGGGACCACAAAGGGGGGTATATCAGGTATGGCATGTTTCCTTTTGGAGTAATGAAAACCTTCTAAAATTGACTAAGCTGACAAAAGCACAACTCTGGGATGAAAATGAGAGCTGCTGAGTTTGCACTTTAAATGGATTGTACAAGGTAAAAGACATGTTCAAGTCTTAACTCATGGTCCTTTGGATGGAAACTCCTTTGTAAATATGATCTTCAAGGGTCCTATTAAGATGAGGCCAAACAATAAGAGTGGTACTATTCCATTATTTCTAGACTTCTTATAAGCAGAGGAAATTTGGACACAGAAACAATAGGAGTGTGAAGGAGATAGAAGGGAACAAACTCTTGTGAAACAGAGGCAGAGATTGACTGCCAGCCACCACCACCACACCATTACTGGCTTTGGAGGAAGCGTAGTCTGCCAATCAAGTGAATTTGAACTTCTAACCTCCAAAGCTGCAAGAAAATAAATACCTGTTGTTTAATCTAATTGGTCTATGATATTTTCATAGGAACCTTGGCAAACTAAGAATAGATAGATGATAGATAGATAGATAGATAGATAGATAGATAGATAGATAGACAGACAAATATAGACACACATATACATGCACACACACATGCACATATACATATGTGTGTTAAACTCATGTGGAAACTTAGCTAAGCTGCAATATATAGTTATCCAATCAGTTGAAGCCTTGGAGAGCAAAACCTAAAGTTTCCTGCTAAAGAAAAGAAATTCTGACTCAATATGTCATCATAAAACCCTGCCTGGGATTCCATCCTGTTCATCATGCCAGTCTTCTAGCAGGAACTGATGGTTCAGTTTTGAGGGCATTCTACTGGTTTTCCTACCCTAATTGCCATCTTTTAACAGATTAGGGAAACAATATGGAAATTATTTCCAGTTCCTAAACACTTCTATACCAATTATGCCTACAGAACTGTTAGAAAATAAATATATTTTACGATGCCAAGTTTATGAAAATTTCTTAAAGAAGCCCTAAGAAACTAATCCAGTGATGATATTTTATTATGGTTTTAATATGTATTTCCCTTTTGGTTAAAAGAATTAACAGTCTTTTTGTGCATTTATTTGTCATTTGTATATTCCCTTCAGTGAAATATTTGTTCATATCTTCTGTTCATTTTCTAATTAGATTCTTTGTCAGATACATGGTTTGCAAGTATTTTCTCCAAGTCTGACTATACTTTGTCTTTTCATTCATTTTATAGAGCTGTTTCTATGGCAAAATTCTTTAACTATGGTGAGATACAATTTACCATATTCCCTTTTAAGGAATGTGCTTTTGTTGCAAAGTCTAAGAGTGTTTTGCTAACTCTAAGCCCTAAAGATTGTCTCCTAATTTTTCATATTTTTTAAAGAGTTTTACATTTTTCTTAACATCTAGGATCCATTTATCCATTTTGGGTTAATGTTTTGTATACTGAGTGATGTTTAGTTTGAGTTTACTCCTTTCCCTTCCCTTCCCTTCCCTTCCTTTCCCTTCCTTTCTTTTTTCTTTCTGCTTATGGCTTATCTATACTGAACCTTTTGTTGCTGTTTCTATCTAGGATAACAGGATAATGTCCCCCTAAAAATACCTACATCATAACCCCCAGAACCTATGAATATATTCTATCACTTGACAAGGAAATAGTTAAGGTTACAAAAAGAGTTAAAGTTGCTAATGCACTCACCTAAAAAGATAGTCCTTATCCTGGATTACTCAATTGGCTCCAAAGGAATCACAAAGATTCTTAAAGGTGCATAATGTGGCAGAAGAGTCAGATCCAGAGGACCTGTTGTTATTGGGGGCCCCATTTGAAGCTGCCTGCCTTGTGTGTGGCCTTAACTAGAGAGGACCAAAGAAAGCCCAGATGTGGCACACATTGTCTTCAATGGCCATGGCAGGTCTATCAGCTATTTGGCCTTTCTTTTGGTAATGGGAGCTGCCAGTGACAAGTACTTCCATTTATCTTTGGTGTGCTCTTCTGACTATTATCTCAAGGGATCCCTAGAAATTGTAACTATTTGGCAAGCTTCTAGACCTTCTAGTGCTGATGGCCCAATCTGTAAATGTTATAATGTTTATGACATTTTCTGGGTCTGATAAACCAAATTGTTAATAGTGATCCTATCATGGATCACCATGTCTACCCCAAAGACCATGATGCCACTAGTTTGTATTTGGCCCTGAGGGGCACTGGGATTACTATACTGTGTCAAAGAGCCTCAGCAATGTCTGGATTCCCCATCTTTTCCTTTTTTACCAAACAGGATCATGGGTCTCCCCATTCCTGGCAGGGATCTAGGGACCTTGACCTCACCCTTAACCATTATTTTTATAAGGGAACTAGGTGGAGGTAGAGGCCAGTGAGCTGATATTCCCCATCTGACACTTTTGCTCACAGGTGGAATACTCTTCCCCACTATCCTGGTCAGGGAGCAGGGAGGAATTATTGTCACTTTCCTCCTCACCTAGCTGTGTTCTAGGACCCAGAGTGTGGTGGTGCTGGATTCTAAATCTTTTCAGTCCTGTGAGCCTCTTCTTCATAATCCTTTATGATGTAAAACAGGGCCTTAACACCTCACTTAGTGGGATCTCCTTTTGCCCAACAGTTTTGGTTGAGCCCTTCCCTCTGAATTCCATTAAATCTCTCTATGGATGAATTAATCACTAACAAAGCCACATTGCTCAGCAAGAGGGCCCTGTGTCCTTCTTTGACTTCTCATGGAGGATCTTTGTGTTCTCTTCATGGCCCTCAGGTTGGGCAGTTTCCCTTGCCTGGCTTCACAGTCCTGGGCCCCCAGCCTACCTCAGTGAGGAGGATGCACACCTCCCTGTATTTCCATGCCAGAGCTGGACACTGTAGTGGAGCTTTCTTACCACTGCCAACCATCATCCTTGTAGACAAAAAAATGAACAGGGGCTCTTCAGTTGGTGAAGGCCCTGTTTCATGAATCCCTCCAAAGCTATGCAAAAAAGGATCATCTCATCTATGTTCTGCCCTGGGACAAGGTCCTGGAGCCAAGTGTCTATCTCCTCTACCCTCATGGTGGTTAAAGTGTCATGAGAAGTTTTACTTTTGTAGAAATCTCTTGCAGTTGCAAATGCGACTCTCATACTTCAAGTAGCCCAGAATAGAAATAGCCTAGGTATCTTCCTAATGTTATCCTGTTAGTTATCCTTTTTGATGCTGGCAAAAGTGCCTTGTAGCAGAGGATCAGTAGTCATCTTTTCCATGCTGAAACCCTTGGCCCTAGACATGTGAGTCTGCAATGCCCCCATATCAAACAGATGTGCCAACCCAACCACATGAACCTCCACTGACATCTGCCAATATCTAGCTTTCTAAAATCTGTATTTTAATCTCAGGAAAAGGTCTCATTGTAACATCTGGATTTTAGAAATTGCCACCAGAAGTTGGTAGCTTATTTTTGCAAAAATCCTAGACCAGGTGGCACCCTCAGACAGAGGCCTCAGATTTTGCTCTGGTCATTTGCAACTCTTGAGTCACCTTGGGGTTCAGCGAGTGTCAGAGGTATGCAAAGGTGACCAGGAGCCAGTGTATAGTCTCTCTACTCTTCCTGGGACCCACCTTCATCATCTGTACCTTTATCTACCACATTAATGCTTCCATGTTAATAAGGAGACTCTTTACATCCCACTAGACCACATATAACCAGAGATAGGCCATCTCCCCAGTCAACCAGTCACCCATTTGGGTTGTTGGCACCACCCTGGGATGACTGAAATGACAACCCATTAATCCTCTACCATGTCATGGTGTGCTTGTTTGAGGATCCAGCCAACACTACCAATCTGTCAGTATGAAAGACACCTAAAGGGATATCAACCCACTACTAAATAGGTGTTGGGTCACCAAGAGAAGCACATTTCACAAAACACTGGATAGAATAATTTTTTACTCACAGAAAGAAGGGATACTTCAAGGACAGTTTCACTACAGGGTGTTGAGTCCCCATAGCCAGCAGGTTTCAATGTATGGCCAAAGCAGGGAGGTATTTTAAGTGCAGCTCCCTTCACTGGGTTTGTGAGTCCTGGTGGAGTAACCAGGCTCCCACCCTGCCAGGGAAAAATATACAATAGGAGTATGTTCTGGGCATGATAAAACATGCACAATACACTAAGACTACTGCCAGTGAATATTTACATATACTTAGGGCAATACAGGAAGGAATATACTAATACATAGTTCCCTTATCATTTAATGTGTTGTATTTTATCCTGCAAGGCCTACTGGAGGTAATTGTGCATCCCAGAGTAAGGCAACAGGTCATGCTAAGGCTATCATCTACTACACAATCCCCTCTGTACTTACTTGCTCTTCATTGTGCAGAAAGCTTACATGAATTGAGCATGGTTTGCACTTTCTCAGCCAGATCACATGGAGAGGGAAAAGCATTTGACATTCAAAAGATATATTGTTTTGAGGGCCAGTTGTTTATAGTCAGTTTTTAAATAAGGAAAACAGCTTTTGTATGGATCCACTGCTATAACCTTATTGTGACCTTATACTTTGGTTCTGTCTTAATAACCCCTTATTGCTTGCACAGATATTTATACAATGGTGAATGCAAAAATGCAAATTGAGTTGAATTTTCTGATTCAAAACACTAATATTTTCTTTCAAGGTGACAGTATCCAGTACCTTGATATTTTCTCAAATGTATAGGCACCTGTTATAGGACTAATTCCCGGTCTTCTCCATGGGTTATCATTTTCCTTTAGCTTAAAACCTTATGAAATATTATCCAAACCATTCTAACAATGTGGAATTTTTTCCAGATGAATTCATGAATTACACGAGCATGTATTTGAAAATCTAGGATGCAGATATTTATAGCTCACTATCACATATACAAAATAACACATGAAATGATATATATTAACCAAACTAGATATGTAACAGGGATATAATCAATTTTAAGGTTATATAGCAAATATAAATTATACTTCATTCAAAATGTTCAGAATTAAAAGAAAATTCTTGGGAGCTCAAAATATCTGTGGAACATTCTGCACAGAACAGAGTCTATCTCTCTGTTCCACAGGCTGTAGATGAGTTAGTTAAGAATGGGGGTACCATGTGTAGAACATGGCTTTCAGAAGGTTCCTAAGGGATGCTTCATTTTCAATGGTACTGAGGAGGGCAGTCAACCCAGAAATTATAAAACAAATGAGAACTGCCAGCTGTGGGGTACATATGGATAAGGTTTTGTTATGGGCTTCCAAGGAATGCATCTTAAGCACCATTGAAATTATGTCAATATAAGATTTAAACAAAAGAACAGAACATAGTAAGACTATACAAGTAATTACAGATAAACTTATAGACTCAGAAAATTGAACATCAGAAGAGGATTCTCAAAATTTGAACCACATCACAGAAATATTGATGGATGACATTGGACTCTGTGAAGGGAAGCCTGAACATGCTGCCTTTGTGGATAACAGAATTGGCCAAACCACTTGCCCATGAGCCACCAGCTGCCTGTGTGCACAGACATGGTGTGATGGTGACTCCATAGTGCAGAGGGTGACAAATGGCAGCATAGAGATCTTAGGACATCACCACAAGGAAGAAAATTCTCTAGATATAAAGAAGACAAACAGGAGAATCTCAAAGGCACATGCTATCAGATAAATCAGTTTAGTTCCTCTCAGATAATTCACCACCATTTACAGAAGAGTAACTGAAATGCAACAAAGCTCTATGAGTGATTAATTTCCAATAAAGAAATTGCAGGGATATGACAGTAGTTGAAAGAGAAAGTCTATGGTCATGTATATTAGCAGAAGGAAAGCTAAAAGTTGTGACATGGTACTGTATAAGACAGTAAAACCTCATGTAAAACATGGATATGGGTGATATTGTATATATAAGACTGTTCTTACAAAATATAAATACAAATATACTAGAGAGCAGAAAAAAGAATAGCAGCTATGAAGGGCAGGCTAGGCTGAGAGAGAGTGAGACGTGATGAGTTTTGTTTGTTTGATTGTTTTTTGTTTTTATGGAGTAATGTAAGTGCTCTGGGAATGATTGGGGTGATAAATGCACAAATATGTGACTACACTGAATAAAACTGATTGTACTAAAAAAAAAAGAAATACATTTGGTGAGTGTAGATGTGGTTAATTACAATGGCATTAACAGTTAAAAGATTCCCAATCAATGTGCCTAGATAAACCACTAAGAACATCAGACTTTGTAAGACTTGGACCTTCTGGGAGGTTGAGATGTGGTGGAATTCCTCCACCCATGTGGAGGAATTTTGTGAACATAGTGAGATTGTCCATGTCTTCTAAAATGTTGTAGTCTCCCTGTAGTAAAAATCTAATGTGACAAAATATGGTAAAGATTAAATGGAGACAACCCATATTACTCGCAAATAAAATGTCACCATTGTTATCAATATATGGCTTTTCATTAGCAATTCAACATAAAATAAATGGAAAAATACACAATATTTGAAATCAATGAATGCACATATTTCTCTTATCATTTTCTTTTCTAACTGTTCCAAAATATTAATTTCAACATTCACAGGATCAGAGAAGTTAAATTCATTAGATGATTTAAAATAACATCAAGACCCATAAACATTTAAGTTATTGAGTCCCATTTACACAATTGGAGTAAAATAACTTTTCAAACTGTGCCTGGAAATATGCAGTGACTGTTTTCTCATTTTCTTCATTAGTGATTTATCATCCCAGATGTGCATTTTAAGAGCCTCTGCATCAGGCTGTTTGTACCATCTACAGCTATTGCTGAGGCTGTTTGTGGACCATCAGAATAATATGTTTACTGACGCCTCAGTCCTATGGCCAGCTGACTTAGACACTGTCTTATAACAAAATTAATCGATGATTCTGAAGTTCTTCTGAGAATGATTAATATAAAGGAGTCCAGATAGAGTATGTTTCACCACTTTTTCAGTGGTAATAAAAGAAATCCATCTAAGCCTTTTCTTTCCTTCTTTGCCCCACTATCCTAAATGATTTTATTTAATTCATATCATAAATGATTCCATTTTACTGGTGCAGTGAGTTCCAGAGTTTGCTTGTTGTGTCTCTAGTTTACCTTCTCACCTGCTGACAGTACCTAAGAAAAGCATCACCCCTGACATTACTCCTCTTCAAAGCAACCTTCCTTCCTCCAGACTTGAATTCCAATATTGGAGGAAGGACTAATTCCTCTCCAAATATCTTACCTACATGGTTTTTTCAAATTTTATTGAATTCCTCCTTATCCAAATAAGTAGCATAACACAACTGTTTTATTGGTGCTTGTCTTGATTGCACCAGTAATCATATATCAAATCTGTTTTTGTCTTGATTGTACTTTCAGCTCTGAAAATCAACATCTTGAGGGGTAACATTTCAGAACTATTTAATTTTTATATATGGAAAACTTAGAATAAAGGGGTAATAGCTTTAATAGTGTTAGAATTTGTAATCTTATTAATATTTTATTTATATATAATCTATTTGTAATTAAAATATCATAGGCTAGTATTCTAAGTGGATAATAATCATAATAATTGGCTTTACACTGCAATTCACCACCTTGAGTATACTCATATTAATTTATAGTATATTTGCAAAATATTTTATGCAAATTGTTTTTCTTCAATAAACTCTTAGTCATGCACGTTTCCTCTATCAACCTGGCCACAGTGAGGACAGGAGGAGGAGATGACGCAGACACACCTTCTGCGGGCCTAATCAAAGAACATGGAAGGAGAGCCCTATGCCTTCACATATGCCTTCCTGGATGAGTGAAGCTGCGTTAGATGGAAATGGAAATTCACCAAATGAGGAATTATCATTGGAAATGAAAAATGTTTTGAGTGAGATTGACCTCTTGCTTCTTGGTGGCAGCAAAGTGCTGCGGTATTTAATAGACTAAGAAGAAATTCCCCTTCAGAAGCTGCTCAGAACACAGCTGCACACCTGCCCTGTGCTCCTGGGGAAGAAGGCTTGACCCAGGTGTTTGCTAACATGGGCGAGGCACTGGCAGGGGACTGGCAGGGAAGAGAGCCTAGGGCCACAGACCGCTGAAGAGAACAGTTCCCCTGGTTGTCAGAACTGCCCTGCCATGAAAAAACAAATTTGCTGCAGTTAGAACTGGGAGTTTCTGCAGATAAACTTCCAAGTGCTTTCCGCGAGGGAATGGGTCTTGGAGTCAGAACTGTCTTGCCTAGCTTCCATCATTTCTGCAATGCTGTATGCTAATCCTGGAGAACTCCTGAATGATGAGAAAAATATGTTTTCTGTGATGCTTTAAAGTTCATGTTTTCAGAACAAATGAGAGAACACAAGATAATGTTTTCAAGGACAAAAAGTGTATTGGATGATCTGCAGGTGACACTGGGATTACTGGCTCCATGAACTCCTGGATTAGCAAATCTGTTATGCCATAGTTAGGGCTCAGGCAGAACAATATAAAGAGAAGGATTACATTTAAAGTTTGTCTTAGATGATTTATTTCAAATTAGGTCTAGATGCAAACAGTGTGGCCATTAAAATGCTTTGGTTTATAGGACTCAACAAATTTAGAGTGAGTGCAGTTTAAACTCCTGACAGGCTGGGTGATGCTGAAGGTACTTTTGAACCTGAAAACTTCAGAATTTGAACTTGAAAAATTCAGAATTGGAAAAACATTTCAGAAGCATCCTGACATATACTATTTATATATCAAATTAGGACCCTGTTTAACATAAAATTCTTCACATATCTTCCTTCCCCATTCTATAGGGCTCCATTCCAGATAGTTTTTCATCCAGTGGAGGTGCAGATTCATAAAACTAACCTCTTCTTGCCATAAGCCTTGCTGAGTTCTTGGGAAACTCACCATTTATGCGTTTTATAAAAATAATTTTGGTCTGTAGGAATATTTGTGATTACTTTTCTCATATCTCTTTACTTCCAGCTGAAGTGAAATTTAAAAGGAGGACCAATGATCAAAGCTGCGATATTAAACTTTAGAAAGATCCTTTCTCCAATTAGGAACCCTAGCAGTGTTACCATAAAATAAAAATGAGTTTGAAAATATTTGATGTAGCTCAGTTACAGAGGGGCAGCTCAAGTATTCCCATTAAAGAAAGTTACCACTTTCTAAGAATTGAGATATCTTTTACACTCAGATTTTTTTTTGCAGTAACTCCTCTTGATGACAACCTTGATAAATATCATTTAAGAGTCATATTTGTGTGTAAGTTTTTAAGGAATTGCAAAGTAAGACTTAAAAAAAAACATTTTTGGGATTATTTATTTCATATATCAGTTTATGTTGTGTGTTTCATTACTATGCAGTGTGCAATTTTTGTGTTTTGGAAAATGAAAAATAAAATCTGTTCTTTAGCTATTGAAGTCTTATTTTTTTAAAAAAGTTGAGGTTACTGACATAAGGGCAGGTTACTGAACATATGCCAACTTCCAGGTGTTTTTTTTAATTTCCTCCCCTCCATCTCTGCTGATTGTATATTTCTACTTGGTCTGTACAAATTCTCAAGTTCTCTTGGCTAAAGTTACCATGCATTTTCTACTTCAGAGTGCATTGTGATGGAAATAAGTCATAGGCTTGGTTGTAAGAGGAAGGGAATGAGAGAGAGTTCAGGGATTTTCCTGCCCTTATTACCTCAGGGATATTTAAAAATTATTCACTTGTTAATTTCAAAATATGGAAAAAAAATGATAGTGATAATTATTCTTCATGAATTGTTAAAACACATGAAATATAATAGTATATTCAAAATCTACATAAAGCATATCTAAATCATAACCTCTAGCAAATAAATATAGGGAATATTTCATAGTAAAAATGGCATTGATTATCTTCATTGAAGTGGCTTTTGCTTACCTGGATTGATTTCTCAGAAATACAATGTTAACTCACTCTTGCCTCTGATTGACTTAATATCCATTACAATCTAGTTCAAGTAATATTTGCTTTTTGTGCTTGTACTGGTTCAAATTGCAGGGGATTTTGTAATATTATATTTTCCATATTTTCAGTACAGCTTATGTATTACATATATATCATCAAGTACCAGTTTTAAACCCTATCACCTATAATAACAACAGAATCTATGAATATCAATGTATATGGAGCCGAAATAATGTCTGTTAAACATCTTGATATTCATCATAGCTATTTTAGTGCATTTTTCTAGAGCCATTTTAGTGAAAAAACAAACATGAATTTAAACATACAAATATACCTGATAAATGATGAATCGTGTTTATCTACTGTAATATGAATATTTATTTTGTAGTTATAAGGATTTTACAAAATTCTTGATCCTGCCTCTTTTTTCTTTGATTAAAATTCAATGAGTCACTTCTCAGGGAGATTTAGATTTACCCTTAACCATATGAGTAATTCTGCTTCCAGATTCTTTGTATACATATTTATTCCTCATGAGGCACATATCTGGGTCATCCCTCTGAGGAGACCTGGGGGAATGGTGATTTCACAATCCAGTGAGACCAATTTTCCCTCAATCCTGACTTGTAAGGATACATTGGCTATACCTTTGAGATTTAGTTAAATCTTGACTTAAATTTACAATAACGCTTACTATAAATAAAATTAGTACAGATTTTTTTCATTAAAAAAGAGTTGCATTTTAGAATGTTTCATAGGTCACTAGTGATTCAATATATTTTGGTTTTATTACATAATTTATTTTCATAAAAATATATAAATAATATTGTGAAACACCCCCAAAATATAATTTCTAAGTATTTCAAATAATGTTCTGGCATGAAGGACAGTCATATATTATTTAAAATAATAAACAGCAACAATGGCAAACAAAAATTGTCCAGTAGCTACTAAAGTAAATAAAAATGGAATACATTTTAGAATGAATTTTGAAAAGAAAACAAGTCAAAAAACTGTGGCACCACATGAGACTTGTACCTCCAGTGCTTCGAAGGGACACTTGTACATAGTATATGACAATAATGAAAGGTATCCCTCAAATGTTAAGTTATTTTGCCCAAAGTCATTGTCATCATCATTGTCATTTTCTCAAAATGCCTATTCATATATGTCAGGAGAGTATCAGAATGCAGGAGATGTTAAGAACCTCCAAGGAAAGTCTTGGAAATGAAGATTCAAAAATAGAAGTCTCCATACACGTCCAATGTTTATCAACGCAGTTACGTAAGTTGGTAGGAATGTTTGGTGAGTAGACAAAATAAGTTAAATCTATGAAGGCAGATGTCCCCTTGACTAAGTATATGGCATTTTTGGCTTCACCAGAGCCAGGAACACTCAAAATATACTTAAAATATGCATGGTGGAAACAGCATTTGATAGGTCCCTGAGTTGTCCGGCATGTGAGAGACCTGTGCTGTGCTTGCTTGAACAGCAACCCCAGTAGAGGTGGCTGCAGCAGCAGAAGTGGGTCTGTCTGCATGTTGTCTGGTGCATGGAGGGCAATGCAAGACACAGCACCATAAATGGGCTCCATGACACAGCAGGGGAGGGGAGGTGGTGGGCAGCCACTTGCGTGTGTGCACTTACAGCTACATGCACCTCTTGCCTCCAAGATTAAAGACTTTGGGAAAAGAGAGAGAAAGCAGCCTCGGGTAACAACTGACCCATTTCACCCAGCAGGCACTGGCCAGTGAAGAGGGGTGTTGCTGTGGCCTGGTCTCAATGTGAAGGTGCCATGTCTCCCTTTCAAGGTAGCCTCAGCTTCATCCAAACCCAGGAGGGCCTGTCCTGTGCAACCCTGGGAGTCCTGATTGGAAAAGATCTGCTCTGCTGGGCTTTCTACTCCCTCTCCTCCCACCTTCACACAAATGCAAGGCCCTACTTGGGTCTGCAGGATGAAGATGACCCCTGTGATGGTTGCTGTCTGTCTGTCCTTCCCTGTGAGCCATGGTATGGAACAGAGAGACCAGCAGGATTCTTACCTGAATATTTTACCCCTCCTCTGAGATCCTTCTCTTTCCAGGGGCATTAATGGCTGTACACTAATCTTAGACTCAATGGCTAAATGGAGGGAAAATTTACATTGTTAGACCTTTTATATACCAGTGTATAGATGACTGTGATCTCCAATCATCTCTGATTTTGTGTGTGAGGCCACCTCCACTGCTAGGACCCTTGCCCAAGTCTTTCTATGTGTGGGTCCTCTTGGGACATTACAACATTTTTGAGATGGCCCACATTACTGCATCTATTCTTGGTATTGATGTACTGCCTATGTGTCCCTCTGTTAGCTTTCATCTCCAAGCCATGGCAGGAATTCCTGCAAAAAAGAACACTTTGAGGTACATGATAGACTAAACTTCACTGATTCATGGGCTTGCCAGTAGCCTGACAGTTTTGTTCAGACAACAATAAAACCAGCTACCTTGAGGGGATGAGCCATTGGGATAAATTCAGGTCTGCTCCTAATTGCTTTATTTACCCATATGAATGCTCAGGAGAAAGGCCCAATATTTAGAGGGAGAACATAACCAAATATGCCTTTCTTCTCAGCTAAATCAGGCTTACTAGTCCCTCACCATAGATAAAATAGATGTAGGAACAATTAACCCCTGGATCCACAAGAGGGCATTGTGGGGGAATTCAGGTACTTTCCTAGAATGCACCTGCTTACATGTACTGCCACTGCCTTCAGAAGATTCTGGCAGAGCTTAAAAAGAGCCCACAGGCCAGATTTAGCCAAGGATAAAAATATTGTCCAGCAATGGATTCCTGAGCCAACAGTCTAGGAGGGTCTGATCCTATCCTTACTCTCATTCTATCCACAGGGTTTTGCTGGATCTTGACTGCAGTTGACAATTTCTGCTCGTTTGGTCAAGTCATTCCTGTGCATGCCCCTAAACCAGTCCCTACAACCCAGGCCCTACAAGACCACATATTTGTCTTCTTTTTGTTTTCTCAACTTATTGCATCTGATAATGGCTCTGGATTTGTGATCCAAGCTACCCATTAGTGTCCCTATCATGGGACATCCAATAGATTCTCCATACTCTAATCCACAATTGTTACTGAGCATTTTCATAAACAAACAAAGGTCAGGTCTAAGGTGCCGAGGGGTGGGGAAAATATAACCCAAATTCTGGGTTACAAGCTCATTTGAGGAATGGTTTCCAAGCATCAGTTCCCTTAAAAGCATACTTTTAATCTACATAGATTTGATCAAAAGCCTGTCCATCTCCTTTAATTGAATAACTTTCTTTTCATTTATTGGCAACTTAGTCTACTTGGTCCATGGGAATCCTTCAAGGGCCTCCAACCCCTATAATATCTCCCCCAAGACTGAAATATGTGAGAAAAAGACAAATATTAAATTGCAATGTTTAGGAAGCTATATAAATGCATTGTAAAATATTATTAATAATAATATTAATATTATTATTATTAATAAAATATTATTAATAATTAAACTATTCTTAAACATGATTTTTCTTTTTCATTTAGTTATATAAAAATGATTTCCTATAAATTATTTGTTTATATCTGGAATGATTTTGTACACATCTCTGTCAGACAAACTTTTGTAAATTGTCTGCCTCAGGCAATATTTCTAAACTAAGGACAATATTAAATCATTGGGACTGATGCAAAACACCAGAACTCAGTTGGTTTTTATAAAGGATATTTATTTGGGGTAGAAGCTTACAGTTACTGGGCCATTAAGCATAAGTTTCTTCCCTCACCAAAGTCCATTGCTATGTGTTGGAGCAAGGCAAGTGCTGACATTTGCCAGGGTTCAGGCTTCCTCTCTTCCCAGAGCTCCATTTCTCTCAAGGCTTAGCTCCTATGTTTCTTCCACAAGGTCGGCTGTAGACTATGAGGCTTTCTAAGCTTTGCCTTTCTCCACAAGGCCAGCTGTGAACTCTCAGGAAAATGGGTCATCTCTATCCCGGGGCTCCAGCTCAAGAGTCCACATTACATCTCCAACTCAAAACTGCTCCAGCACAATCTTTTGCCATGTCTTTTATCTTTGAGACCCCATCCACCAAAGGGTGGGGCTCAAAGCCCTATTGATGTGGCCCAGTCAATGACCTAATCATAACCTAATCATGCCCAGATTAACAGACCGTTTTACAAGCATAATCCAATATTTATTTTTGGAATTCATAATTACATCGAACTGCCAAACTGCTACAAGAGGATTTGGGGATGGTGATGTCTACTCTGATTCTGACTGACAGGGGACTTTAGATCCATGGAGCAGATGGATGGAACTGTATTTCTTGAAGCTGTAGATACTCTCTGTGTTTTAGATGAGTGGTGCCCATCATCATAGTTCCTCTAGGTGAGTACAATGAACTGGAGAGTAGGTGTTGCAAGTCTGCTGAGATTTATTATTCAATTGGACATATGAACAGACCATAGATTTAAGGCTTTGTGACATCTATTTAAAGAGCATGGTGCTAACTATAGGATCAAATAAGAGGGCAGAAGAGCCATGTGTAGGAAAATTATAAATGAGTAAGGCCCACTGACAGGATGCCAAATTCCTGAGATTGTCTGACATGCCTATGGTATCTAGATATCTCTAGAGCCCTCAGGAGAGCCCCTTCTTGAGTCATTGTTTACTGTGGCAGTCAATGAGATCCTGCTGAGATGTACATAACATAACTTCTGGAATGAACTCCTGATTTATTTTGAAATCTCTTAGCCAGAAAAACTCATTTGTATTTATATTTTCCCCTTTTGGTCAAGGTCTTTTTCCAAATGCTTCACTAGTTCACACTTGGTAATAATCCATCATTGCCAGACAGGCTTATCCCAAGGAGTCATGTCTCATGCTGGGGAAGGGGGGAAGGTAGTCCATTTATTTGCTGAGATTGGCTGAGAGAGAGACCACATTTGAGTAACAAGGAAGGTTTCAGGAGTTAACTCTTAGGCAATATATAATACTAGGCTAAGTTTCAATTTCACAAGAATAAGGTTCATAAGTAAAATCATCAATATCAAGAACCTGACATAACAGTCTGTCCTCCTTTGCTAGGCACTGTTCATGTACTCGGGGGGATTCTTGCTGCTCTATTAGAGAATGTAGTCCGGACTGCCCAAGATTGGAATTCAATATTCTTTTGGTTATTGTATGGGTCTCCACTCACCAAGACAATGCCCTATGATGACTTGAACATATGCATATTCCATTGTGGTATGCCACAGGTGCAACACTTCCCATCACCAACACCCCACACCAGTGGTCCTCCCGTGCCACAGCAGTGACACTTCTGTGATGCAAAATGTCCCCAACAATACCAAAATAAATAAATAAAAATAATAAAATGAAATAATAATAATTTAAAATAGCAATTAAAATACAAATATAAAAGTAAAAAACATATTTTTCTTTGTGTGTTTCATTATCAAAAGTTCTGCTATCTTTTTGTACAGTGACAATTTCTTCCATATGTTCACTCAATGTCTTGTTTTTTTGTTTTGTTTTGTTTTGTTTTTCTTTCTTTTTAAATAAGCTTTAGATTACAGAAAAGTCACATCAAAAATACAGGGGATTCCCATATACCCAACCCTTTCCCTTCTCTCACGCTCTGTAAAATAATGTTTTACATTAGTCTGGTATATTTGTTACACTTGAAATACCATTATTTAAGCATTGCTACTAACCATGGTCAATGGTTTACAGTATGGTTTTAATTTTGCAACATATACATATATAGGTATTGACAAAGTTTAAAATGGCCTGTATCTGCCATTGAAAGACTATGCAGAAGAATCTTTTTCCCCACACAGTAATTGAATTTTTGCCTTTATTCAGGTTACCTTTTTTCACAAGGCATTTTTACAATAGAAAGCTCTTCAAATAATTTGTCTGTTAATCTGAATTTTCCCCCAAATTTGGATCCATTTTTACAAATCAATTTTATTGATACATATTAATAAAGCACACATTTTATCCAAAATGTACAATCAATGGCATTTGGTATAATCACATAATTGTGCATTTGTCACTTCAATCATTATTAAAGCATTTTCATTATTTCAATAATAATAAACAGAAAACAGACAAAGAAAATTCCTCACCTCTCAATCTCTCTGTTTCCTCTCAATCTTTTCTGTTTCTATGCTGTACATGGCTGCTATTTCTGGCTATTCTTGCACAATTAATTATTTGTTAATTGATTGAACTCCCTAAATAAAGAACATAGTCTGATAGATTAGGTTAAAAATGAGTAGGGCAGATTTGTCTCAAATGGTTGGGCATCCATTTCCCATATGGATGAATTGATCCCTAGGACCTCCCATTAAAATAAAGAAAATATAGAAAGTGCACAGCCATGCCATGTGGCCCAACGAGTGAGTGAGCCCCCAAGCCCCATTGAACCATGCAGCAAGATGATGACATAACAGGAGAGAGACACAGGGGATACCCAAGAGAAGACACATTGAACAAAACAGGAACTGAGGTGGTGTAGGTGGCAAACACCTCTCTCCCACATCGGAGGTTCCAGGATTGAATCCTGGTGAAGACAGGAGGAAAAGGATGAGAGAAGTGGGCAGGAAACAGACACAGAGAATTGCCCAACGATTGGACACAAAAACAGCAAAAATGAAGGGTTAAAAATATACAAAAAGTTAATAAATCTTTTTTAAAAAAATGAGTCATTTATATGCTGTCTACAGGACACCCACCTTAGATGTAAGGACACAACCAGGTTAAAAGTGAAAGGTTGGAAAAAGGTATTCCATGCAAATAGTTTCAAAAAAGAGCTAAAGTAGACCAAATAAATGTAAAATAACAACATTATAGTTTAAGGACAATAATTACTCAGTGCAACTGGCCAATTGTTCCTGTGATCAGTATTCTATAATTTTTTTCATACGAAGTAAACACTTGCTTTTAATTGAGGAGGGATGGAGAAGAGATATATCTTTTCATACTTCATTTTTCTTTTACTCTTATTCATCCTCTTTAATTAAAATAATCTATCTACATCAATAATGATTTAGCATGACTACTGTTGAGCAAAATTTTGAGTTTTTCTGCCTCATAAAATTATAAATTGGCAAATTTTTAACTGCTATAAGTCATTCCAATAAGGTGTGAAGAATTCCCACATAGGAATTTGATTATCTAAAAAGAATTACAGACTAAATGGAAATTAAATAACAAAACCAATGATTTATTTCATTCTTAGTGATTATTATGTGCAATACTTAGAGCTGTAATATAAAAGTTAGAATTATGTTATAACTAATTTCTATGTTTGAGTTATTATTTACATTTACAAATGCTATGCCATCTATTTTTTGTAATTGATTATATTAAATCTAACTTAGCCCTGCGCTGTCATTTAAAATTTGTGTTCTCTTTCTATCTATTTTTCTATTTATTTTACAATTTTACATTAAAGGAATTTTTAATAGCTAAAAAAGGCCATTGATTATACACTTTGGATAGATCATATGGTATGTGACTATATCTCAGAAGGATCTTTTGATGAGGTTACTTTGGTTAAGGTGTTGCCCATCTCAATCAGAATGGCTCTTAATCCTCTTGTTTTAGTCTTTATCGGTGGAATAAAATTCAGAGAGATAGACAGAATGCCACAGAGAAGCTCAAAATCAGTGGAATCAGGAAGAAAATGGAGAGATCAGGAGAGGCCTCCATGTGCAGTACTATGTGACAGAGGCCCCAGGACCAAGGATCACCAGCACTCAACCCCAGAATTCCACTCTTCAGGAAAACAGCATCACCTTAGTGATACTTTCATTGAGACTTTCTATTATCCTCAAAACTGTGCCTATCCATTATTTAAGCCATCCCTTTGCAAGCTATTTGCTTAAGCAGTCTAAGAAGTTAAAACAATAGGTTAATGCCTCACTGAAAGGAAGAAAGGTGGTTATCTCTAAAGAAGAGGGAAATATTGTTAGTAATAAAACTTCTAGTTAATCCTTTAAAATTAACTCATCCTATCTATTGTCATTTCCAAGAGACATGGTTTTATTTTCTCTTCTACAATAGATAATTTTGCATTTTATTGTGCTACTGGAACATGTGAGTCTTCTTAATTGATCAGTATTTAAGAAGTAGTCCCTGTTAGCTATTTCTATACTGAAAACTTAGTACCAAACTCTGTAAGAAGAAGAGAATATAAAATCATAGCTGAACTGTGAGCTGGGTTTAATCAATCCACTAATACAATATTGGATTTTGTGCTTCTTGCTTAAATGTGCTTATTCCAAATTTCCTGATCATTAATATGAGGAGGGAGGTGGTGTTTCTAACATGAGATACATGGACCAAATGTATCTGAATTCATGACTGTAACATGTTAATGTGGGGAGGAATTGAAAAATATGGTTTAATGAGAAGTATAAGTGTTCTCAAGATCAAGCAGTAGTTTCTGAGTTCCTGTCTGGAACAAATAACTGAAGGATTCACCCATCTTTTTAACTCTTTTACTTTTAAAAATCATTTCTGAGCAGTCTCTGAGAACCATTGTCTGAAAGATAGGTTAACAAGGGAGAGTAAGAGAAGAGCAGGCTTTGAGCCATCACCCATATGGACATAATCTATGGTAAAAGGATAGAGTGTGGTTGCATGTTGGGGGATGGGGCAGATGAGTGGGGGTGTTCCTGGGTTTTGTGGTGCAGCACTGGCTGGTGGGTGGATTAGGAAGGGCAGGTTCAAATTCCCAGGGCATGTAACTGTGAATCTTGACATTCCATGGGTCGGGATAGGGTGTTATCATGGGCCCTGGGGGGCTGGGGGGAAGGGAACAGTCAAGATCTAATGGGGTGTTTGGTGGTCATGGGGAAGGTTTTTCATTACCTTACAGTAATGGACACAGGACATGGTAAATATCATCAAAATTATTAAACTGTATCATCTAAATTGTAAACTATACTGTAAATCATTGACAATGTTTAGTTGGTATATTTTGCTATCTGTATAACAGTTATAACAATGCTAAGATCCAAAAGAAAAAAAAGGAGGGTGGTTTAATATGGGGTGGGGAAGAGGGGGGTGGTTTGGTATCTGGGAGTCTCCGGAACTCCGTGTGTGACTTTGCTGTGACCTAAAACTTCTTTGAAAATTAAATGAAAAATTGGGAGACAATGGGAATTGAGAGGGGGAAGGTGTCATGGCACACTGGACATCTGATAACACAGTGATAAAAGGAAGGAAAGAAAAGAAAAGAGAAAGGAAAAAAAATGAACATATATATATATATATTAAGGCATTTCCTTTGCTTTTTTGCCCATTTTTTGAATGTCCCAATCTGCTAATTATATATTTTTTTGTTTGATTATTTGTGTTTTTTTTCTTCCTGAGTTTCCTTATGTTTGTCTCTTGCATGTAAGCTTAGCATAGTTGTTTCTTTTTCCTAGTAAGTGTATTTGATTATTTTATGGACTACATGTTCATGGAGGATTTGGATCACAGAAGGGTTACAATGGGTACTGCAGGGGATTATTGGTGGAGGGTGTCTGGGAGGGGGGTTTCATGGGAATTAGTTCATCCGAATATACATGAAAGATATACAAAATCGTTCAAAAGATCAAAAGATGGGGCATGGTCACGATGGGTGGCCAATCACACAATAAATGAGGGAATCTGAATTCCTAGCCTGGAGAGCTCTGCCACAGTGTCCAAGGGAGCAGCAATAGTCCTCTGAGTGCAGGGAGTGTCTGTCAAAAGAGGATGACCCACTGATGTGTTCTTTTTATTGATGACTACCCTTGTGAGTCTTTGCTCTTGTAACTGAGACTTAGCCTGAAGTTGTGGGGTGCCTAAGGGTTGCCACCTGAGTGCCTCTTTGTTGCTGAAATGTGGCCTCTCTCTAAGCCAAACTCAGCATATGATTGCATTACGTTTCCCCCAACGTGGGACACGACTCCTGGGGATGAGCCTCCCTGGCAAGGAGGGATTAATACCAAGTGCCAACTGGCAACACAACTGGAAAAAGACCTTGAATTAAAGGGGGAAAAGGTAAAGACAAATGAGTTCAAGTGGCTAAAAGACTTCAAAGAAAGTCAGGAGGTCATCCCAGAGGTAACTCTTACACACACCTCAGGAGGAGCTCATAGAACATCTAAGTGCCTATCACCCCACACAGAGGGGCTCCTGAGAGCTCTGGAGACACCAAGGTCCTATATAAAGGGGGATAGCCCCAGAGACTGATGCCTTATCAGTGGGCTCTATTTTGGACTCTGTGCTCCTGAGAGTGACAGAATTGGACTCAAATAAGTCCTCCCTGCACATTGTTCATCAGTTCCTTCTATTCAAACCTATATGTGTTGTTGAAGTTTTTATGTATACTTTCTAGGGACTGGAGCCTCTGGCCTACCTATGTGCCAGGTGTGCATGGAATCTCGGTGGAGCTGCAACTCCTACTCTACAGCTCAATGGACTCATCCAAGTCACCTGGCGAGGAGACAACGATGGGCAACGGCCATCCCAGGGAATGGAGAGGGACTGTATGTGCAGGCAGGATCATCCCACCCACCATAGGATATAAATCCTCTCTCACTTAGAGAGATGGAGTGGACATCACCATCCCAGTCCCCTCAGGATTGGGGGAAGAAATATGGACTAGAGTGGACTTGATGTTATTCTGTTGCACACATATGGTGATTCTAGCAATGGAAGAAATTATAACAATGAGGTGGAGCCAGTGCCCACTTTATGCCTTTGGGGCAGGGAGGGGATGAGCAGTTGAAATACAGGGGCTTCTTTGTGATTTGGAGGTTGTCCTGAGTACCCTTGTGGCAACGGATGTAGGCCATTTTAGATCAGCACACAACACTCAGAACTGTGTGGGAGAGAGTGGGGTCTACAATGTGAACTGTGGTCTATGGTTGGGGGCAAGGCCCCAGGATGTGAAAGCCCATTGAGGGTGGTGGGCCACACTTGTGGGAGATATTTGCGTGGAATGTGGTGGGAGGTGTGGGAGGTAGGCAACATGGGAATCCCAGTGGGTTATGTGTAATATTTTAGGTAATCTAAGCACCTCTTAAAATATATTTACATATATATAAATAACATTTTTGTAAGCAAATGCACATATATGCATATATATTTATATATCATTTTACTAATATTGCTATATATTGTGAAAATCTTGATTTTTACCCACAATAAAAAAAAAATAAATAAATAAATAAAAAGAAGTCAATACCATTATAATAATGAGAGTTCACATTGTAGAATATATTATATAATATCATGCATTTTTATTTACTTCATGTTCTCATTACTGTAGTACCGATTCATGTATATTCTTCATCTGTATTATGGACATCGTAAAAATTATTTCTGTGCATTTTCATGTTGTGGCATTTATGACTCTTCTAAATTTAGAATTTCTAATTTCATAGTTATAGAATATATACAAAATATATATTCTTTTACTATATTTTTATTTTATAATTAATTACATTACTAAATTATCCCAATGTGTTTAACAGATTTTAATTCATTTTTCTAAGTTTTCTAAATAAAAATTTTATCTAGCCATAAAAAGAAATCATTTCTGTCTTTGTTTCATGAAATGCATGCATCTTTATGTCATATCTCACTTAAAATCTTACATAGATATTTATTTTAAGATATATGCATATTATACTGATCCTGATAAAGAAACTATCAAACTAATAGTAAGAACAAGCAAAATAATGAATTTCCATGATGAAGACAATAGGCAGGTACTCATGATTTGATCCTAATAGATTTGGAAATCAATTAATATATGAAGATTTATTTTCAAAGAATAGTGGAGGAAGCCTTAGTATACATGGAAGCATAATGAGGAATAGATGATTTTATGCAACTTAAAAATAAAAAATATATAGCTTCTTGGAAATGTAGTGCACATGTAATGCTGACATGTATTATACTGATATTTTGTTGGTGAAGAATCTAATTGCTTAACCTCATCCTGCTAACATCAAGAACACTGAGAAGGCAGCCACATGCAGGTTAAAATAATCTGAAGGTTCCTGTATATTGAAAAAGATACTGAGTAAAATGTTAGGGGGGACCATGGACAGGTTTTATGGATTGAAGCCTGACAGGATACAGACCTGCAAAGTAGCATTGATAGGACACTTCCATGCCCACTTATCATGAATCAACTCCCCAAATATTACTGCCAAAGAACAGATTTCCTAAACAGCTGGCAGTTGCCACATACACAACTATTTACAGACATCACATGACTGTACAGCATTGGCAGAAATGGAGAGTTCAAATAAGAAAAACATGAAGAAATATTTTTAAATGATTAGAAATATAAAGAGTCAGTCCATTGGACATTATGTTATTATTATATCTCTGTTTAATATATTCAAAGAGTTAAAGGATAATTTTTCATCTGTATTATGCTATGAAAAGTATATATTACAGATTAAAGATTGCTAGAATAATAGGGGATAGTATGTATGTGTATAAACAAAATCTTTAACATTAAATGTTCATTTTCTATGTTTGAAGACATCCAGAAGGATTTTTTTAATAAATATAATTTTAAAACAAATATGTGGAAAATATTGAAGAAATAAATATTCATTTCTATTCCTGGGATAAAAAGAAATTGGTGATTAAAGATTACATAAATCATGTTAACGACCAACTTTTAACTAATGATAAAATTAAGTTATCTGATTGATAGTGTATACTACATGCTGGCACATTAATTAAAAACACACACTTAGAAAAAAATGCAGAATTTCAGAAATCCGTAAAATAGAATATCATATAACAAACAAACAGAAGAATAAGAAACAAAACAGCATTTGAATTTTGTCAGGAACACAGAGAATTAAAATAAAATAAATATGGATATTAAAATATCTAGAGGGGAGAAATATGGATAAAAACTCTATATGTGAATATCAATTTAAATAAAAATAAGACACGCTGAAATTTGAAGATTTATTCACATATGAAAAGGTATTGCCTTTGTATAGCTCTGAATTGTATACAAATAAAGTCAGTGATGCCTTTACAAAAGTAACAGCTGACTGTGAAACAGACCTAGGTGGCACAAATATGTTTGTAAAAGAAATATGATGTATTAATCAATTTTCAAAAAATTGAAAATATATATACATATTTTAGACATTGGATGTATATGGACAAATTTCAGGAGTATTATTATTTTACTAGAATTATTAGTTTGGTGTGACAGAAGGCCTATATTCCTCATTAACTGCTTGTATCTATGTTGAAAACTACATACTAAGCCATAATGAGACTGATTTTTCAACTGAATATAAGTGAGCATAAGTTCCTAAATACTCAACATTTTCTGGATAGGATTCTGAAGTTTAAAATGCAGCCTTCAATTAACTTATTTCTAAGAAAAAAATGACTAATATAGTCTTGCTACCAGAATGCTGATTCAGCCTACAGAATCAGAAAAACAAAACTCATCCCATCTTGAGAAGATAACTTTCACATCTTATTGGTGGGAAAAGTGAATCATGGCATAAGCGATATCTGGAATTCTGAAGGAAAACACAATCTCATTTATTGCTTCATCCCACTCCATTCTATACTTATTGAGTCCTTGTTTTTTATCATGTACAAACCTTGAATGAAACAAATATGGGATACAACTTTTCATAGAGACCTAAGAGAAGGACCAAAATCTTGCAAAATATATTATGTGTTAAGGGGTAAGATTTTTAGAGTTTCCGTGTTCAGTTAGTGAGATAATTCTTCAAGACTTCCAGCATTTGTGCATAACTCAGTGCTAAATTCCTGGTGAGTCCTCACTTCCACAGTTGTCTCTTGTACTAATCATTTTATTATTATCATTAGACACATGTATATACAAGAATACACAAAACAGGAAATTTAAAAATAATGCTTCTGTAACTCAAAACACACTATATTTTCTTCCAGGTTAGCAGTATCCAGTACTATAAAATTATCTAAAAAGAATAAGTGCTAATTAAGATACTGATATGGAAGGTATGTTCTTCTCTTTATGATGCCATAATTGTTTTTAGTTCACTACCATAACAATAATTTTCTAAAACAATTTGAAAATATATTTCAAGAACAACACAAGGGAACAGATGGCCAAGATGGTGTTAGTGGAGGAGGACATACACTGCAAGCTCCCAGAGCAAGGCGGATTGGGGACGGGGTCCTGCCCAGGGGTCTGTGCTGTGCACGCGTGGAGTGAGAGGCTTGGGACATCTATCTGCACAGATAGGCGGCGTGGACCAAACGGTGGAGATTCGTGAGTTTTGAGGCTGCCGGTGGAGGTTGGCACAGGCGGCTGAGCCCCGCGGTTAGGGAAAAAATAATAAAACGGCCATTTTGAGCCGCGGGTGGGGTGAAAAAGTTTTATTTTCTGGGGATCTGGCTGTCTGGCGCCCCTTGGACCTTGTGTGAACAGAGCAAACGAGCTAATCAGCACCCAGGGAACCGGAGGGGGGAATTTGTTCGGGAAACACAGCTGATTTCCCTAGCCACCCAGGGATAAGACCAAGGCCGCTGTGGAGCCAGGAGGAAGGGACACTTCCTTAAAAAGGGAGGGTTTGGTTGGAAGACAGGGAAGGGTATTTTATATTTTTAGACATTGATCTGGCTGCCTGCACAGCCCCATAGTTTTGGGGAGCAGATAAGCCGACCTGAAGCAGCATTAGGCTGAGAGCAGAAGCGAATCTGCAAACTGATTTACTGAGCAGCCCGGTGACTCTGGAATTCGATGCCAGAAGGGGTGGAATCCGCCAACGTTAGCACTCCTCACTGATTAACATCAGAGCTTCAGCTAACCTGGGGAGTCCAGAAAGTGGGACGTGCTTGATTAATTTCCACGGGCCCAGCTAGGGTTCCTTCCGTAAGGGGGTTGGTCGAGAGGAGGAATTATTTTGGGTCCTGCATTTGGCTTAAAAAAAAAAATAAATAAATAAGTGAGGTCACTTCAACAAATGAAAAATAAATTCTTTTTAATTTAGTTTAATAGCTAAAAGCTGCTTCAGAACCTGCATATAGAACCCTGTGGGGAAATTCATTGATAAACACAAGTAGGCAGGAAGGATCCACGTGGACCGTAAGGGAATCATTGACCCCCCTTAGCTCTGTTTGACTGCTTCCCTGTGTGGATCTTTGGTTTCTCTCTGTTACTTTCTGGTCTATTGCTATTATTCCCGTTTTCCTCCCCACATCCTTTTTCCTTCTATTTTTTTTTTAAATAGGTGCTGCCAGCTGGTCGCTTATTTGCTGGGCTTCTTATTCAGTAATTTCCCACTCGCTGGATATATTGATTCTGTATGACAAACTATCGCTTATCCTTCCTGCATCTTTCTGGCTTCTGTTTTCTGTTGTGGCTCTTAGAGACAACATTTTTTCATAAGCCCACAACTTAAGGGTGTCAATATCTATCCCAACTATTTTGTTTTCTTCTTCTTTTTTCTTTTTTTTGTATTAGTATTAACTTTTTCCTTTCAGACCTTTTTCTACTATTTTTCTCCCTCCTCATAATTCTAGCCTTCTAAGTCACTATATATATGTATATATATTCCTCCATTTGTTTTCCCAGTCCATTGTAGGAACTCCATATTTTTTCCTAGTACTCTACACTGCCTACTCAAGTTAAATATTCATCTCATTAAGTCTCATTTTGCCCCTCTTCAAACTTTTATCAATATTTCTATTATCCTTCTGCCTTCCTTACATCTTTTGATTCCTCTGGCCCTAACATTTTGCCTTCAAGGGAACATAGAAAGAAGCAAGGAAATAAAATAAGAAGAAACTTGCCAAAGAGAAAACTTAACACACATGCAGAACCAACAACTAAATAAAATTCTAGAGCATAGAGAAAAGCTATTCAACTGAACAAACCCATCAAGATAATATGATGACCAGAGGGCAACAGAAAAATACAAATGACTCTGAGAAACTGGAAAACATGGACCAGTCCAGTGCACAAAATAAAAACCAAGAAGCAATGCAATACATCAAACAACTAATTAAAGCTATCCAAACAAATATCATGGACCAACTTAAAGAACTGAAGGAAGAGATTAAGGATATACAGAAGACACTGGGAGAATATACTGAAGAAATAGCTAACACACCAAAAAAGGTAATGGATATTATGGTGAACAAAGACACAAGTCAAGAAATGAAAAAGACGCTGGACTCACATGGCAGCAGAATTGAACAGGCAGAGGAAAGAATTAGTGATATGGAAGACAATACAGTTGAAATCAAAGAGATTGTAGAAAAGATAGACAAAAAGATAGAAAAAATCCAGTATGGTCTCAGGGAATTAACCGATAATGCAAGATGCACAAACATACGCATTATGGGCATCCCAGAAGGAGAAGAGAAGGGAAAGGGAACAGAAGGAGTGTTGAAGGAAGTTATGGCTGAAAACTTCCAAACTCTATTGAGGGAGATGGATGTGCAGATCCAGGAAGCACAGCGCACCCCAAATAGTATAAATCCCAACAGGCCAACTCCAAGACATATACTTGTCAAATTGTCCAATGGTAAAGACAAAGAGAAAATACTCAAGGCAGCAAGAGAAAAGAGAACCGTCACATACAAGGGAAGCACAATAAGATTAAGTGCTGATTTCTCAGCTGAAACCATGGAGGCAAGAAGACAGTGGTATGACATAGTCAAAACACTAAAAGAAAAAAACTTCCAGCCACGAATTCTCTATCCAGCAAAACTGGCAATCAAAAATGATGGAGAGTTCAAAATATTCACAGATAAACAGCAATTAAGAGAGTATGTCAAGAAGAAACCAGCACTTCAAGAAATACTAATGGAATATCTACAAGTTGAAAGGAAAAAACAAAGGAGAGAGAGTTGGAAGAGAGTTGTTTAAAAACAACTGAAAACTCAAAAAGAGAAACAAAACAACATATGACATACATTAACCCAAAGAAAAAATGACTGAAGTAAGAAATTTGTTATGAGTAATAACACTGAATGTTAATGGATTAAATTCACCAATCAAAAGACACAGATTGGCAGAATGGATAAGAAAATATGATCCATCTATATGCTGTCTATAAGAAACTCACCTTCGGCCCAGGGATTCAAGGAGGCTGAAAGTGAATGGCTGGAAAATCATTTTACAAGCTAACAATAGCCAAAAAAGGGCAGGAGTAGCTATTCTAATATCAGACAAAATAGACTTTAAATGCAAAACTATTGTAAGAGACAAAGATGGCCACTACATATTAGTAAAAGGAGTAATCTCTCAAGAAGAGAGAACAATCATCAACATTTACGCACCTAATTGAGGTGCCTCAAAGTACGTGGGGCAAACTCCGGAAAAATTAAGAGGAGAAATAAATTCCTCTACAATTATAGCAGGGGACTTCAACACACCACTATCATCATTAGACACAACATCTAGGCAGAGAATTAATAAAGAAACTAAGGCACTCAACAATACATTAGAAGATTTGGAATTAATAGACATATACAGAACACTTCACCCAAAAACAGCGGGATTTACATTCTTCTCCAGTGCACATGGAACATACTCCAAAATAGACCACATGCTAGGCCACAAAACAGCACTCAATGAATTCAGAAAGATTGAGATTATACAAAGTAATTTCTCTGACCACAACGGAATGAAGTTGGAAATCAATAAGGGCCAGAGAAACAGGTTAGGCACAAGGATATGGAAGTTAAACAACACACTCTTAGACAAACAGTGGGTCAAAGAGGAAATTTCAAAAGAAATCAGTAACTACCTTGAAACTAATGAAAACAACAACACAACATATCAAAACCTATGGGATGTAGCAAAAGCAGTCCTGGGAGGGAAGTTCATAGCCATAAATTCATATATTAAAAAAGAAGAAAAAGCTAAAATTGAAGACCTAACTGCACACTTGGAGGAATTGGAAAAACAACAACAAACTAAACCTAAAGGAAGTAGAAAACAGGAAATAACCAAGATTAGAGCATAACTAAATGAAATAGAGAATAAGAAAGCACTGGAAACAATAAACAAAACCAAAAGCTGGTTCTTCGAGAATATCAACAAAATTGACAAACCCTTAGCCAGACTAACAAAGAAAAAGAGAGAGCAGATGCAAATACATAAAATAAAGAATGAGCAAGGTGATATCACTACTGACCCCACAGAAATAAAGAGTATCATAAGAGGATACTTTGAAAAATTATATGCCAACAAGAATGACAATTTAGAGGAAATGGACAAGTTTCTAGAAACCCACAAACAGCTGACATTGATGAAAGAAGAAATAGATGAACTCAACAGTCCAAATACAAGTAAAGAGATAGACTCAGTCATTAAAAACCTCCCAAATAAGAAGAGTCCAGGACCAGATGGCTTCACAGCTGAATTCTACCAAACATTCTGGAAAGAGCTAACACCAATTCTACTTAAGCTCTTCCAAAAAATAGAAGTAGAAGGAATATTACCTAACTCATTCTATGATGTCAACATTACCCTAATACCAAAACCAAATAAAGATACCACAAGAAAGGAAAATTACAGACCAATTTCTCTAATGAACCGAGACGCTAAAATCCTTAACAAAATACTTTCTAATTGCATTCAACAACATATCAAAAGGATTATACACCATGACCAAGTGGGTTTCGTCCCAGGTATGCAAGCATGGTCCAATATAAGAAAATCAATCTATGTAATAGACCACATAAACAAACTGAAAGAAAAAAAACACATGATCATCTCTATAGATGCAGAAAATGCATTCGACAAAATACAGCACTCTTTCCTCATAAAAACACTACAAAAGATTGGAATAGATGGAAACTTTCTGAAAATGATAAAGGGTATATATGAAATACCCAAAGCTAACATCATTTTCAACGGTGAAATCCTAAAAGACTTCCCTCTGAGATTGGGAACAAGACAAGGATGCCCACTATCACCATTCCTATTTAACATTGTCTTAGAAGTACTTGCACGAGCACTGAGACAAGAAAAGGACATAAAAGGCATCCAAATTGGAAAAGAAGAAGTAAAAATTTCCTTATTTGCAGATGACATGATCCTATACATAGAAAGCCCTGAGAAATCGACAACAAGGCTTCTAGAACTTATAAAGGAGTTCAGTAATGTTGCAGGCTATAAGATCAACGCTAAAAAATCAGTAGCATTTCTGTACACCAATAACGAGCAAACTGAGGAGGAAATCAGGAAAAAAATACCATTTACAATAGTAAACAAAAGAATCAAATACCTAGAAATAAATTTAACTAAAGATGTAAAGGACTTATAAACAGAAAACTACATAACACTGTTAAAGGAAATCAAAGAAGACTTAAATAAATGGAAAAATATTCCCTGTTCATGGATGGGAAGACTAAACATCATCAAGATGTCTATTCTATCCAAATTAATCTACAGATTTAATGCAGTCCCAATAAAAGTCAACACTATATTTTTTAAGGAACTGGAAAAACTAACCACAAGATATATTTGGAGAGGCAAGAGGCCCCGAATTGCCAAAGAAATATTGAAAAAGAAAAATGAAGTTGGAGGCATCACATTACCTGACTTTAAAACATACTACAAAGCTACAATGATCAAAACTGCGTGGTATTGGCATAAGGATAGACCTACTGACCAATGGAACCGGATTGAGAGTTCTGATATAGATCCTCGCATATACAGTCATCTGATATTTGACAAGGCCACGAAACCCACTCTTTTGGGAGAGAGTGGCCTCTTTAACAAGTGGTGCTTGGAGAACTGGATATCCATATCCAAACGAATGAGAGAAGAATACCATCTCACACCTTATACAAAAATCAACTCAAGATGGATCAAAGATCTAAATATAAGAGCCAAAACCATAAAAATCTTGGAAGATAATGTAGGGAAGCATCTACAGGACCTTGTAATAGGAAATGGTTTCATGAACTTCACAGCCAAAGCACAAGCAGCAAGAGAAAAAATTGATAAATGGGATCTCCTCAAAATTAAAAACTTCTGCACCTCTAAGGTTGTTATTAAGAAAATAAAAAGGCAACCTACCCAATGGGAAAAAATATTCGGCAACCATATATCTGATACGAGCCTAATATCCTGCCTATATAAAGAAATCCTTCACTTCGAAAATAAAAGAACAAACAACCCATATAAAAAAGGGGCAAGTGACCTGAAAAGACACTTCTCCAAGGAAGAAATACAAATGGCTAAAAAGCACATGAAAAAATGCTCAACATCCCTTGCTATCAGGGAAATGCAAATCAAAACTACAATGAGATACCATCTTACACCCTTCAGAATGGCAGCTATTAAAAAAACAGGAGACACTAAATGTTGGAGAGGATGTGGAGGAATAGGAACCCTCATCCACTGCTGGTGGGACTGCGGTATGGTCCAGCCACTGTGGAGGACAGTTTGGCGGTTCCTCAGAAAACTAGCAATAGATCTTCCATATGATCCAGCAATTCCACTGCTGGGTATATACCCAGAAGAACTGAAAACAAAAATACAAACAGATATATGCACACCAATGTTCATAGCGGCATTGTTCACCATTGCCAAAAGTTGGAATCAGCCCCGGTGCCCAACAACAGATGAATGGATAAGCAAAATGTGGTACATACATACAATGGAATATTACTCAGCTGTAAGAAGGAACAAAGTGCTAACACATGGAATAACGTGGATGAATCTTGAAGACCTCATGTTGAGTGAAGCAAGCCAGGCACTGAAAGTTGAACAGTATATGACCTCTCTGATCTGAACTGAGGAAAGTGAGCAGTCTCTGAGAACCATTGTCTGAAAAATAGGTTAACAATGGAGAGTAAGAGAAGAGCAGGCTTTGAGCCATCACCCATATGGACATAATCTGTGGTAAAGGGATAGAGTGTGGTTGCATGTTGGGGGATGGGGCACATGAGTGGTGGTGTTCCTGGGTTTGGAGGTGCAGCACTGGGGGGTGGGTGGATTAGGAAGGGCAGGTTCGAATCCCCAGGACATGTAACTGTGAATCTTGACACTCCATGGGTTGGGAGAGGGGGGGTATCATGGGCCCTAGTGGACTGGAGAGAAGGGAGCAGTCAAGATCTAATGGGTTGTTTGGTGGTCATGGGGAAGGTTTTTCATTACCTTACAGTAATGGACACAGGACCTGGTAAATATCATCAAAATTATTAAACTGTATCATCTAAATTGTAACCTATACTGTAAATCATTGACAATGTTTAGTTGCTATATTTTGCTATCTGCATAACAGTTATAACAATGCTAACAACCAAAAAAAAAAAGGGGGCGGAGTTAATATGGGGTGGGGAAGGGGGGGTGGTTTGGTATCTGGTAGTCTCCAGCACTCCGTGTGTGACTTTGCTGTGACCTAAACTTCTTTGAAAATTAAATGAAAAATTGGGAGACAATGGGTATTGAGAGGAGGAAGGTATCATGGCATACCAGACATCCGATAACACAGTGATAAAGGGAAGGAAAAAAGGGAAAGAGGAAAGGAGAAAGGAAAAAAATGAATATATATATATATTTTAAAGGCATTTTCTTTGTTTTTTTTGCCCATTTTTTGAATGTCCCAATCCACTAATTATATTTTATATTGTTCTGTTCTTTGTTTGATTATTTGATTTTTTTCCTTCTCTCTCTTTTTTTTTCCCCTGAGTTTCCTTATATTTGCTCTTGCATGTACGCT
>JAKSZT010054331.1:3001966-3039697 GCA_026826555.1 Tolypeutes matacus
GGGGTGATGAGGTGATGATGGGGTGGTGATGGAATGATGGTGGGTGAGGATGGGTGATAGTGGGTGATGATGGGGTGATGGTGGTTAATGATGGGTGAAGATGGTTGATGGGTGATGATGAGCTGATGGAGTGATGGAGTGATGATGGGTGATGATGGAGTATGGTAGGGTGAATGAGGTAATGAGAAAGTCCCTGCAGGTACCAGTATTCCTTGAACCTTATCAGGGGCTGATATTGCTAATCAACCACAGTGCTTTCTGCCCATGAAGGGCCTAAGGGGGCCTCAGAAGCTTGCATGTGGCCTTCAGGGGTCACTCCAGGGGAGGGGCACCTGCCCAGGAAGGAAGCACATTTGCCCACCTGCTGCTCTACCTGCCAGAGATTCGGGCTTGTACAGCTTTGTTACTGAGCCTCTGGTGTCCACTGAGTCTGGGCGCTTCTTCCTAAGATGCACCTCCACAAAGCCTGCTCCAGGTGTACCCTGTCCCAAATGCCCCCAATACAACACCCTAAACCAGTAACCCTTCCTTGTCATATTGCTGTCAGAGCATTCCCAACTTTTTACTTTCAACCGCATACCTGCAAATCCCCAGTGTTCACCTGGTTCCTCTCCCAAACCTCCCCCCAGCACCCTGGACCTTCCAACCCACTCCTCCCAATATACCCACCTGTCAACCCTGTACTATCCACCCCAATAATATCACTACCCTCCTCCCATATCCCTTCAAAATGCAATTACACAATTTCACCTTACCATAGATTACATCCGTAGGGGTGTTGGCTTACAACCTTCTTCTCCCTTTTTTATTTATTATCCCATGTGTTAGAACTTTATTTATTCTTACAGCAGAGTAATATTCCATTGTATGTATTTACCACATTTTGTTTATCCATTCATCTGTTGATGGACACCTGGGTTGATTACAAGTTTTGGCAATAGTGAATAATGCCACTAGGTGTGTAATTCTTTGAATATGCTTTTGCATTCTGTTTGCAAGAATTTTGTTGAGGATTTTTTATCCATATTCATGAGAAATATTGGTCTGTACTTTTCTTTTTTCCTAGTATCTATATCTGGTTTTGGTACTAGGGTGATGTTGGCTTCATAGAATGGGTTTGGTAGCATTCTTTCCTGTTCAACTTTTTGGAAGAGCTTGAGCAAGATAGGTATTATGCCATCTTTGCATGATTGGTAGAATTTACCTGTGAAGCCATCTGGTCCTGGGCTTTTCATCTTTGGGAGGTTTTTGATGACTGTTTCAATTTCTTCACCTGTGATTGGCTTCTTGAGATCTTCTATTTCTTGTAAAGGCAGTGTAGGCAGTTCATATGTTTCTAGGAATTTGTCCATCTTGTGTACATTTTCTAGTTTTTTGGTATAGAGTTGTTCATAGTATCCTCTTAGGAGCCCTTTTATTTCTACAGGGTCAGTGGTACTGTCCCTGTTCTCATTTCTGATTTTATATATTGGTGTCTTCTCTCTTTTTTTCTTTGTAATTCTAGCCAAGGGTTTGTTGATTCTGTTGAACTTCTCAAAGAATCAAAGTTAGATTTCGTTGATTCTATGTTTTTCTTGCTCTTGATTTCATTTATTTATGCACTGATCTTCACTATTGTTTTCCTTTGGCTTGGTTCCAGATTAGTTTTTTTAGTTTTTGGTTTTTTTTTTTTTTTTTTTTTTTTTTTAGTTGTTCCAGGTGTGCAGTTAGGTCATCAGTTTTAGATCTTTCTTTTTTTTAATGTAAACATTGAGGGCTATAAATTTCCCTCTCAGCACTGTGTTGTGGTGTACCATATATTTTGATATGGTATGTTCTCATTTTCATTTATATCAAGATATTTGCTAAATTCTCTTGCAATTTCTTCTTTGACACTGATTATTTAAGAGTGTGTTTAATCTTCTTATATTTATGAATTTGTTTTTTTTTTCATCTGTTATTATTTTCCAGCTTTCTTTCAGAGAAAGTGTTTTGTATAATTTCAGTCTTTGTAAATGTATCAAGACTTGTCTTTTGACCCAGCATATGGTCTGTCTTGCAGAAGGTTCCATAAGCACTTGAAAAGAATGTATATCCTGCTGTTTTGTCATGCATTGCTCTATAAATATCTGTTAGATCTAGTTCATTTATCATATTATTCAAGCTCTCTGTTTCTTTATTTAGCCTCTGTCCAGAAGTTCTCTCCAATACTTAGATTGGTGTATTGAAGTCTCCAAGTATTATTGTACAGACATCTATTTCTCCCTTCAGATTTGCCAATGTATGCCTCATGTCTCTTGGGGCACTGAGTTCAGATGCATAAATATTTAGAATAGTTATTTGTTCTTGTTGATTGCCTTTTCTTAATATATAATGACTTTCTTCATCCCTTATAACAGTTTTGCATTTAAAATCTATTTTGTCCCATATTAGTATCAATACTCCAGTTCTTTAGGTTACTGTTTGCATGGAATATCTTTCCCCAACCTTTCCATTTTAACCTAGTTGTGTCCTTATATATGAGGTGAGTCTCTTGTAGACAACATATAGATGGCTCATATTTTTCATTTATTCTATCAGTCTATGTCTTTGGATTTGGGAGTTCAAGCTATTAACATTCAATGTTATAACTCCAAAGGCATTACTTACTTCATCCATTTTGACCTTGGCTTTCTGTTGTCATGTCATACTAAGGTTTATCTTTTTTACCTTTCCTAATAATCTTCATTTCTACACTCGTCTCCAAGTCTCTCTCTCTCTCTCTCTCTCTCTCTCTCTCACACACACACACACACACACACACACACACACATATATATATATATATATTTTTTTTTTTTTCCTTTTTGGCTGCAGCACTCCCTTTAGGATCTCTTGCAATTATTGGCATTTCATAATATATTCTGTCAGTTTTTGTCTGTGAAGACTTTGAACTTCCCTTCATTTTTGGAGGACAGCTTTGCCAGACACAGAATTCTTGGCTGGCAGTTTTTCTCTTTCAATACCTTAAATACATTATGCCACTTTCTTCTCTCCTCCATGGTTTCTGATAAGTCAGCACTTAATCTTACTGGGTTTCCCTTATATGTGATGCTTTGCTTTACTCTTGTTCTTTTCAGAATCCTCTCTTATCTCTGATATTTGTCATTCTGAATAGTAGGTGTTTCTGGGTAGATTTATTCGTGTTTATTCTGTTTGGAGTGTGCTGTCCTTCTTGGATATTGATATTTATGTCTTTCATAAGAGTAGGAAAGTTTTCAGTCAGTATTTCCTCAAACATTCTTTTTGCCTCTTTACCATTTTCTTTTCCTTCTGGGACAAAAATATAATGCATATATTTCTTCATTTTGCATTGTCATTCAGTTCTCAGAGACCCTGTTCCATTTTTTTTTCCATTCTCTTTTCTTTCTGGTCTCCTGTCTTTTCCAGTTCAGGTGTTCTGTCTTCAAAATCACTAATTCTGTCCTCAAGCAATTCAAATCTCCTCTTATGTACCTCTAAAATATTTTTAATCTCATCCACCATGTCTTTCACATACATAACATCCTTTACTTTTCTCTGCAGATTTTCAAATTGTTCTTTATGCTTTCACAGTGTCTTTTTAATATCCTTTATTTCTTTAGTCATATTTTATTTCAATTCTTTGACGTTATTTAGGAGAGTTGTGTGATTATCATTGATTAATTGTCTTAAATCCTCAATCTCTTCAGGATATTTGGTTTGTTGCTTTAGCTGTGCCATCTTTCCTCTTTCCTAGTATGGCTTGGAAATTTTTGCTGATTTCTAAGTATCTGATATGTTGGTGAATTTTCTGATGGCCAATTTCTTTCTTGCCTATTGTTATAATATTTTTACAGCTCTTCTTTGATATTCATTTCAACTTACCCTAAGTCTTTAAAAGTGCCAAGATTAAGTTATCAAAGCCATGCCAGGAACTCACTAATGGGGCACAGAATTTCTCCCAGGGGTAAAGTAAAGAGATCTCTAAAAGCAGTTTTTGTCCATGTAATTTCCAACCTAGACATCATATGGCACATGTTGGCACACTTTTCCACAGTGGTGTAACTCTGTTTTCCCTTTCTTCTCTGGCCAGAGCCAGAGATTCAAAGTAGGCTTCTTTGGCTGAATTCAATGAAGAAACACCCCTCCCTGACTGCTCATTCCTTTTCTCTTGTAACAGCTGACTGGGAGGAAATTGTCTGTTCCCCTTTCAGTCAGTTGAAATGAGCCAGGTATTTTACCCCACTGTATATCTTGGGGTTGGGGGATTAGAGCCCTTTTGAGCAGCCTGGAGGTTTAGTAACTCAGTTTGTTGTATCAGCTTCATCCTCTCTGTTCCTCAATCACCTGGGAGTTTTGAAGCACTGTCCTGGTCTGCTGACCCCCAAGGCAGGTACCTCAGGCAGTTTTTAGCTCTTTCTCCATTGTTTTTGTGAAAGATTTGAGCATTATCTTCCTAATCCAATATCATCTTCCCCCAATCCCTTGTTGTACTTCTTACATATTATATCTTTGTACATTCAATATTCAAAACCATTTATTATCATTATGTTTATGCATTTCCATTTTAAAACTTGCAAGATGTAAAAAGTTCAGTTACATACCATTAATACAATAAAAGAGTGGTATTTATAATTACCCAAAAGGTTACCTTTATTGAAAGTATGTATTTCTTTATGCCCTTCAGTCCACTCTGTAGTGTCCTTTAGATACAGTCTGAAGAACTGCCATTAACATTGGTTTTAGGGCACGGGTAGTGGTGACAAACTCCCTCAGCTTTTGTTAATCTGTCCATTTTAAAAAGACAGCATATCAAGACATACAATTCTTAGTTGGCAATTGTTTTTGTTCAACACTTTAAATACTTTGCCCCACTTCCTTCTTGCCTCCAAGGCTTCTTATGAGAAATAATTAAACTCATCAGGGTTTCCTTATACACAGAACATTGCTTTTCTCTTAGACTATCTGAACTCTTTCCATGTATAGGTTTCTAGGGGATAGTTTAATGTATAGAGAATTTTTAATAAGGTTTATTGTAAAAGTACGGGAATGAAGAGTTGAAGGTAACACATTATAGTGACTATAACCAACACTGCTGATTCATAAATGTGTTTGTGACTGAAAGAGATAGTCTGTGGATCTAAATGTCAATTGAAAGGAAGCTAGAGAATAATCCAGGTAAGATATAACTTTTGCTTAATAGTGTAAATAAAGGAATGCTCTTCTTTTACAAAGTGTTTAGAATATGGAGACATGTGGTATATTAAAACTAATGTTATTTATGGATTATAATTAACAACAATATTGCAATATTTTTGCAGTATTGCCAAAGAAGATATTATATCAGTTCTAAGGAACAACAATAGAAGGTCTAGGGGGTATGAAATTTTTTCCTTTTGGAGTAATGAAAACATTTTTAAATTGACTGAGGTGATGAAAGCACTATTATGTGATGAAAATGAGAACCATTGAGTGTACCTTTTGAATGAATTGTACCAAGCTTGGAACGGTATAACAGGGAATCCAGTGGCAGGAGATTGACTGTGGTTAGCAGAAGAAATATGAGAACATTCTCTCATGAAATACAACAAATATATAATACAACTACAGGATGTTACTAATCAGGTAGTTTGGGGTATAAATACACAAAATGGAAGATATGAGCTATAGTTAATAGTGATATTTTGACCATGATTTTTCATTTTTTTAGCAACTTGCCGCTTTGTTCCCGGGCCTGAGGGTGATCAGCCCTGCTGCAGCCTGGGGGGCGACACTGGCTAGTTATGGGCCATCCGGTGCACACTCCGGGAACGGCGAGGGTGAGGAGGTTCTCAGGGAGCGGCGTCGGGTTTGGGGGCTCCCTGGTCTCCACGGCTCAGGTGTGGGGGGTATCTGGTAAGGACCGTGCGTGAAAGAAAGACTCGAGACCTCTGAGTGCGGGGGAAGAAGCAAAGAGAGAGAGCTTTATTGAGGAAGTACAGTGCATATATACTCTTTAGGCTGGGGGCAGTCCCTCAGCCGATGGTGGAGGCTTATCATTGGGCAGTGGTTAGGGTCAGGGGTTGCTAGGGAAAAGGGGCAGAATTTGGGGGCGGCAAGGGGCGAAGCAAGGTTGTCCAAAAAAGGTAATAACTGGGGCGAGAGCTCAGATTGGTGAGAAGGAACAAGGAAGAGGGAGAGAGGGAAAAGAGGAATGGGGGAGGGGGTTGAGTTGCACAGGCAAGTCCACAGCAAGGCTTGCGGTTTGTAGATACTGCATCTCCACCCTTATTTCTTTTTTAGGCCAACAGATAGGGAGCTGGGCCTGTCTTAGGTCATAGCCAGCTGAGGCACTAGTAGCTCTTACCCGTCTTTGGGCTATCCCAGCAGCAGCTGTGCATGAACGGTAGGGACTGTGCCTGTCTTAGGTCAGAACCATGCAGAAAAAGGGGGCTGGATCTTACCCGTCTTTGGAGACTCTAGCAGCAATGATTGAGCCAGGCGCCATGGCAACAATCGGCTAGGTTCCTGTCTTAGGTTGTCCAGCGGTGCTAGTATAAGGTTCAGTTGCCCGTCATAGGACAACAGCCCAGCAGAGCAACAGCGGCTGGTGCCCTGTCTTAGGTTGGCTACCTTTTGTGCCTGGCTAGGTTGCCCGTCATTGGCTCACCAGTTCAGCTCTATCTTGGCCAAAATGTAATAGGTGGAGAGGTTTGTTTGGAAAGGGAGGAGGGACAGGGCAGGGGCCTAGAGGGGTGAGTGATCGGCATGGATTGGGTGATTGAAGGATTGGTTGTTGTTGGAGAGATGCAGATAATCGACTTCACGGGTTTGGACTCGCTGATAGCGGACGGTCACTGGCTTATCGAAGAGGGAGTTGCGAATCGCTTGCAAGAGTTTTCGAAAGAGGGTAGGGCCTAGAGAGAGAAGGAGCAGAATGAGTATTAAAGGGCCAAGGAAGGGGAGGAGGTAAGGGAGGAGTTTGTCAAATCCCCAGGAGGTCCAGGTGTTGTTGTTAAGGGCTTCATACTCCTTTTTGCGCTTAGCCAGGTCTTCCCTTAGCTGGGCCATATTGTCTTTTATGAGGCCGGAGTGGTTGGCATAGAAGCAACATTCTTCTCCTAACGCAGCACAAAGCCCCCCCTGTTTTATGAAGAGGAGGTCAAGTCCTCTACGATTTTGGAGGACTACTTCTGACAGAGAGTTTAAGGATTTTTCCAGATGAGAGATAGAAGTTTCTATACGGGCAATATCTTCATCCACAGCCATACGCAAGGAGGAAAGAGTGGTTTGTTGTGTGCTGAGAGCAGTAGCTCCGAGGGCAATCCCACCAACACCTAGGAGTGAAGCAAGAGTTATAGCGGTGATGATCTCACGTTTTTGTACATTGACCGGGAGTAGTTGATGCTGCCAAAATGCAAGAAATTGATCGTTAGTGTGGAAATAAATGCGGGGAAGAATGGTAACGAGCACACAGGTTTCTCCACTGGTGTTGAGGGTGGCGACGCTCAGGCACGGTGTTAGACCTGTTGAGGAGCAGAGCCATTTCGTATCATTGGGGGGGATTAAAAACTTAGAACTTGACTTAGGAAATAAGGTATAGTTGCAGAGAGACTACATGGAGGAGGTAACGGTGCCCTTAACTTTAACCACACAAAGCCCACTACGAGAGACCGATTGTATAGTCAGGCCCCTAGTATGATTCCATTTGCAAGAGGCAGGGCTCTCTTCCGAAGAATCCTTATAGGAGGCATCAACAGCAATCGCCTCGTAGTAGGGCAGAATGGAGGAGAGGCACAACCAGCAATCCTGGGTGAGATTAGGATTGGAGGCATTTAAATGGGTAAAAGAAGCATTGAGGAGAGACAGAAACGGGTTGGCAAGCGAAAGGGGGACGTTGGGGGGTTTAGGCGGAATGAAGGGAGTGACGGAGGGAGCATGAGTTGCATTAGATGAGTTAGTATGAGTTGCGTGAGAGGGTGAGGGTGGAGGAGAGGAAACCGGAGGCCTAGAGGATGGGGTTGAGGCCAACCAGTATTGGGCCATGATTTACCCCTGCCCATTCTTTTTTTATAAGTAGGAGTGTGCTAGGGTCAGAGCCAGATACATACAGCCTGATTCCCCAAGTTCGACCCGTGATCCAGGAAGGATCGGTAGGGTTATGAATGGAAAGAGTGAGGTTGGGGTGGGAAGCGTTCAGATCAAGAAAGGTAGCATTAAGTATTTGCCAAAGTGGATTATTGACGGTTGTGTTTGGGGTAGAAGCGGTAAAATTGAGCGTAGCAGGCACTCCAAATTAACAGCTCTAGAAGAGGTGAGTTGGTTATGTATGTCCAATAAGTGTAATTATGATGTGGTATCTTACCTTGACCTAATACTTTACCTATAATTAATTCATTGTAAAACCACCATGTCCATAGTTTAAGTCTTGGCAGCATCTTCAACTCTAGGCTTGATTTTTCTAGAGAGGATCCACTGCTCTTCTCCTGTTTCTGTAATGATAAGAGCAAAACCTCGGCCCCAAAAGTTTACCTCTCCTTTTTTCCCATTTATTGGTTCCAATTTTTCCAATATACAGGTTGTCCATATTTTTCATTTTCATTCCTTTTTTTTTTTTTTAACATCCTAATGTCTTTTTGCTGCTGTGATATTAGAAATTTGTTGTCTATTAAGAAAATTTAAGGTAAGCAATGCTCTAGACAGTCTGTCCCTAGCAGACTCTCCTCCATCTCCCCCTTTTTATTTTTGCAACATTAATTTTAATAAGTGATTACTTTTTTTTCTACTATTGCTTGTCCCTGAGGGTTATATGGAATTCCTATAACATGTTTAATATTTCAGTTATAGCAAAATTTTTTGAAAGATTGACTAAGATAAGCAGGCCCATGGTTAGTTTTTAGCTGTGCTGGCAGGCCCATTACTGCAAAACAACTTAATAAATGAGATCGTGCATGTGAGGCCTTTTCACCAGCTTGAGCAGTTGCCCAAATAAAATTAGAATATGTGTACCCTGTCACATGCACATACAGAAGGCAGCCAAAAGAAGGCACATGTGTAACATCCATTTGCCAAATTTCATTAGGATGTTCTCCATGGGGATTAGTTCCTGGAGAGAAAGTAGGGGCATTTATGGGCCCACAAGTAGTACATTGTCTAACAATCCTCTTACTTTCTTTTACTGTTAAGTGGGGATATTTATGACGTAAGCCAGAAGCATTTGTATGTGTAAGTTTGTGATAATCAGAAGTTTTTTTGTATCTTTGTTAGGTAGGAATATCCATTCTATTATGCCATCCTCTTGTCAAAGTATCCCAGTAGGGGAATGGCAAGATGGAAATATTAAAAGAGAAATTGGAAGATTTACAGTTATTCTTGTTAGTTGGCTATTTTGCACTCTTTTTTTCAGCCATTTAACTCCTCTTTTGCTTTTGGGCTTAAAATGGGAGGACTATTTAAGTCAGGGTTTTTTGTTAGGGTAAAGCATAAGTTGGAATTCTTAAAGTAGGCCATGCCCAATTAAAATTACTCAGTAATTTTTGAAAATTATTTAAAGTACATAAATTATCAGTTCGAAACTGGACCTTTTGTGGAGTTATAATATTTCTATTAATAGTATGACCTAAATATTGAAAAGGAACCTGTTTTTGAATTTTTTCTTCTGCTATTTGCAACCCATGTTGAGGAAGAATTTCTTTAGCCAGCTGAAATGATTGTTTCAGCTCTTAAGATTGCTCAGCGGCAAAAAGAATATCATCCATATAATGAATAATCATAACCTTAGGAAATTGTTTTTGCAAAATTTGTAATGGAATGTAAATAAAGGATTGACATAATGTAGGTAGGACTGGTTATCATTCTCTAAGGTAAAACTTTGAACTGATATCATTCAGTAGGAGCTGAATAATTAATAGAAGGAATAGTAAACACAAATTTTTCTTTATCATTTGGATTAAGAGGAATAGTAAAAAAGAATCTTTTAAGTCAATAATAATAATATGCCAATTAGTGAGTATTTTGCTAATTCCTGAGGAAGGGGCCAGCCTCCCCAGGAAGGAACACAACACTCCTTGGGCAGTACATTTCAAGGTTTATGCATCAGTCCCTGGGAGAGTGGCCAGCTCCTCCAGGGAGGAATACAACACCTTTTGAAACATACTTTATTATTTTTAATTTGTTATAAAACATTTTTGATGTGCTTACTATTTTAGTTTCTATTTATTATTATTATTATTATATATAGTAGAGGTGGAGTAAATCAGACAAACTTAAGTTAAAGCACCTGCTTTTTGATTTTTAGGCAGAGAGGTAGTTTTATAACATATTATATTTTAAAATAATTAAAATTATGATTAATAACAGTATACTTTTGTTTAATATTATACTGAAACATTATTAAATTTTCAGCAATTTTATACACCTTTAAAGCATTTATATGAACCTTTTATTTATACAACTTTGTTATAAAATTAGAAAACTTCTTTTAATTGTACAACACTTTTAAATATTTTATTTAACTTTTATCACATGAACTTAACCACTTTCAGTATTCCACCCCCTTTTAGGGAACAAACCAAACCATTTGTAACAGTGTGAAACAAAAAGCTTTTTTGAGAAAGCTGGTTTAAACATCATGTTCCCCCAAAAGTAACAAAACCTGTTTCTCCAAGGAAACGTCAAGGTCAAAGCACAAGAAGCTACTTTGATAAAACATCTTCCTTCCTGCACACTGATCACCCAGGAGAAAAATTCTGTGCAAACTTCCACCAAAACAGACCAATGACTTGAGAAACCCCGAGAAAGAACAAAACTCCAACCCTGTTTTAATAACTTAGTCATTTTATCTTATGAAAAAATTACTTTCTTTTAATAATAAAAGCACATTCTATATATCTTCTTTACTTAAGTTACCACAATGATTTTAGAAACTGTTTTTAAGCAAACTTCTGACAACATGCAATTACCATTAACATTAAACAAACTTGTTAGAATAATGGTTTAATTTGAGTATAACTATTTTTATTATTTTAAACTAATATCCATATTTATTAATATAAGCGCTTATTTAATTTTTGGCCATTTGAATAGAGCTCTTATAATAATTTTTATTTATTAGATTAATATTACTATCCGGAGGTATCAAAATATACACTGATACTGAACAACCAGACAAACACAATACAAGTTACAACACGTCGATAGAAATATATATCTCTGAATTCACTGCTTTTGAGAATTTTATATTGCGGATAGGGAGTGGCCGGGGCAGAGGTGCCAAGGCCGCTGGGGAGAGAAAGGGGTGGGGGGGTGCGACAGAGCGATTGGGGGAGCAGGAGGGTTAGGAGGTTTGGCAGGAAGTGGTGTGGTGACGGGGCTAGGGGGGAGTATAACTTTGCCCTCAGCGGAGGAGGGGAGTTCTGGATATAGAAGATTCCGCTTTTCAGGTGGTGAAGAAGGCGGAAGTGCACCATTTTGAGCGCGGTTGTTAATGGTTTTTGTCAGAGGTTCGGAAGCAGTATCAGAGTGTTCCAAGAGGTTGTTAAGCTGGAAGACTAAAGCGTTAGAGTTCTCACAGTCCTCTTCAGAAGAGGAGGGCTCCGAGAGGGAGACTTTTAGAGGCTTAGCGCCGAGGAGACAGGAGCGGATGGTAATAAGTGTGGGGATGAGGCCAGGAGGGAAGCGCTTGCCCTCATGCTCTATGGCGGAGGTCACCTGATCGATAAGTAGGCGATAGGTATCAGGGTCCCAAAGATTGGTGGTGGGGAGCCAGGGATTGAAAGGGAGAAGAAGATCCCAGTAAACTTGGAGTTGTTTGGAGGAAGCTTTACAATTGTGACACGCTAGAAGGCCCGCCAGAGCTCGAACCTGTGGCGCTTGGTAGCTTGGAAAAGGAGGCCCCCATGTCCGGAGGCTCTAAAGGAAACAAGGACAAGGAGGAGAATGAGCAGCAGGAGAGAGAAGATTGTTAGCAGGAACGGGGTCTCAGAGGCGCTAGGGAGGCAGTGGAGCAAGATACGAAAGGCGAAGAGAAGAATGATAGGAAGCAAAAGGAAGAAAACAAGTTACATATGTTCTCTAGCAGCAGGAGAAAGGAAACAGTCGCGGCAGAAAAGGGGAAATTTTCAAGGGACCTCTGTTTGCTTACCAGATCCGGAAGACCGCGCGTGATCCTATCCCGCCGGCAGTGCCCCACGTTGGGCGCCAATTGCCGCTTTGTTCCCGGGCCTGAGGGTGATCAGCCCTGCTGCAGCCTGGGGGGCGACACTGGCTAGTTATGGGCCATCCGGTGCGCACTCCGGGAACGGCAAGGGTGAGGAGGTTCTCAGGGAGCGGCGTCGGGTTTGGGGGCTCCCTGGTCTCCACGGCTCAGGTGTGGGGGGTATCTGGTAAGGACCGCGCGTGAAAGAAAGACTCGAGACCTCTGAGTGCGGGGGAAGAAGCAAAGAGAGAGAGCTTTATTGAGGAAGTACAGTGCATATATACTCTTTAGGCTGGGGGCAGTCCCTCAGCCGATGGTGGAGACTTATCATTGGGCAGTGGTTAGGGTCAGGGGTTGCTAGGGAAAAGGGGCAGAATTTGGGGGCGGCAAGGGGTGAAGCAAGGTTGTCCAAAAAAGGTAATAACTGGGGCGAGAGCTCAGATTGGTGAGAAGGAACAAGGAAGAGGGAGAGAGGGAAAAGAGGAATGGGGGAGGGGGTTGAGTTGCGCAGGCAAGTCCACAGCAAGGCTTGCGGTTTGTAGATACTGCAGCAACTGTTTCACAACAATGCAAGGTGTTGTTGGTGGGGTGATTTAATGGAGCACTGTATGATAATGTGCATGTTTGTTTGGTAAATACACAACTTTTTCTATACAAGTATTGTTTATGTATATGCATGTATGCATGATTTAATTCAATATTATTTCATAAAGACTACATATTTTCCTAAATATTAACAAAATTAAATAAAAATACTTAGATATTTTCACATTGATTTTTTGGGACTTCATTTCTATTTTTAAAAAATACTTGTACACTAATACATATAATTTTGATTTATAATAATATTTTGGGGACCTTGTATACAGCTCTTAATCCAGAAATTTACTTCTGCCTCAGAAATAGTACTTATGAAGTAAATATTTTTTAACCTTCTTGAAAAATAAAGGAGGGGGTGTAACCAGAGACTAAAATAGATTTATTGTTATTGTAGTTATTACCTTGTCTTAACAGAATAACTTGTAACATTGATATAAAGATACTGCTTACCAGGAAGTAAAATTTATGAGATTTCACATAACAATAGGTGTATTTTTCCCTTATAATTCATGCTGTTTGATTGCAGAATTTTAAATAAAATTGTATCATCTTGCAAGTTTTAGATTCCTGAGTCCTGTGGCTGTGCTGTAAATTTAGATGACTTTCCAATTTCTATTAATTCCTAGTGGATTTTTCTCTCTAGAATCTCTTGTCTTTTCTTTATACTTGGTGTCTTTTGTTTTCCAAATATTATTTTTTCTCTAGTATCCATTTCTTTCATGTAGTAACATTTACCTTATCATTTGTGGATGAGTTTATATAAATGATCTGTATTTGTTTTGCAATTGTTGCATTTTTCCTCTCCAAATACATAATTTCTCTCAAGGGTCAGTTTTTTTGTTCAAATAGTTTGGCTATTATCTTTCATGCATTTTTCTGTAGGTTTGGATATCTTTGTTAGTATTTAAGAATGTATGGCTGAGCTGACTTTTCTAAGCAGCTTTGTATGTTTTCTTTTGTAGTGTTATGGAGGTATATTTCTGTTTTTGCTAATAGTCAGTTTTCTCTGGAACTATATATATATATATGAACAGGATTTCAGGATGAAAATTCAAGCAATTAGACATTAAGGTGAGTGGAATTCAAGAGCTTTATGATGAATTATTTGGTTGATCCATTTTGCATCCACACTACTCAATGAAAGAGAAAGGAGGGGATAATTTATGTGGATTCTTATTTTTATTTGTGAGAAGATATTTTTTCAGCCAACTTACCTTTTGTGGACTGCTTTGCTATTCCTACCCATTTAGTTGCTAACTCATAGGTTTTAATATATTTCAGACCTCCCCATACCCCACTCCTTACCCAAATATTGTTCTCCTTTGCTTCAAGAACTATGTATACATTCTGGGCTTCTGTTCCCATAATATTCCTTATTCACCAACAGGTTTCCTTGTGTTCTTATTACAAATTTGCAAGTACTCTCATTATCTGATTGTTGTGGAATTATTAATTCATATCTGCTCTTTTCAGTGTCAAGAAGTATAGGAGGGAGTGGATGTGGCTTAAGCAATTGAGCACGTGCTTCCCATTCGGGAGGGTCTGGATTTGGTTTCCCAGTGCCTCCTAAAGAAAAAACAAACAGACAACAAGCAAAAATGATGAACAGAAAAGGGGAAAAAACAAAACAAACAAAATAGATGAGGGAGTCAACTCAGGAGAGCAGATGTGGCTCAATGGGTGAATGCCTGCCTCCTGCATACAAGATCCAGAGTTCAATCCCCTGCCTGGATACATCCAAAAAAAAAAAAAAAAGATAGGAGACAAATTCTTGTAATAAACTATCTTACGGAACCAGAACTTGCTTAGCATATAATTATTAACTTTTGTTCATTTCTTAACACCACTTATTCCAAAATCTAAATTTTCCTTCCTTCATCCATCATATAGTAGTTTCCATTTTATTTGCTAATTCTAATGTCATCAATAACATTTAAATTGTCTTTTAACAATTAAAACATGAAAGAATGCTGTGATTTAGAGAGGAAACCCTGAGAAATCCCTTCCCTCATAAGAAATTATTTCTACATTTTATAATTGATTTTCTTTTATTTGTTTACTGTTTACTAAAATAAGATGGGGAGAAAATTTAAGAAAAAGGAGAACAGGGAAGAGAATCTAGAGGAGAAATAGAAGGAAAAACAGAAAACAAGTGAAGGAGAAGATTAATAAAGAAAAGAATGAGAATGGGAAATAAGTGACTAGACAAGAATAAATGGATGTTTTTGAAAATTAGTCAGTTATGTAAAATATTTCCATGAAAATTTATAAGCCTGCTATAAATTTGCCACATTCCCTTATAAAATCATGAGTATTGTAAACACTGTGGTTTCTCTCAACATTAATTCTCTTGGTAAATTAAAATCAAGTGAAATCCTCCTATCAGAATGTATTCATAAATCATCTTTAGTCTTGGGATTTATGGAGCCAAACTTATGACTATATAATAAAAAAATGCAAAACTATTGTGGGAGCATGACAGAATAGAAAAATATGGGAGTCAGCCCCTCCACCAGAACAACTATTAAACAAGCAGGTATTGCCTGAAACAACTATTTTGAAATTTCAGAATACAGTAGAATACTGCACAGAGTCCAGGGAAAAAAGAAGGAAGAGGATGGTAAGTTGTGGTAAAGAGTAATAAATTGACCTCTTTTTCATGGTGGTTATTGGTGACCAGCCCCTACTCTTACTGCAGGCTGTCATGGGACTGGAACCTGGTTAGTTTTCTGGTGACATAAAGGGAAATAAAATTTCACTTCCAGGAGATCAGAAATGGGCAAAGCCAATCACTGATCACAGCTTTTGATTACCTGCTCTGGAATTCTTGCGGCTTATTTCTGAAGGTTTCAACCTGCCCCAAGACGGCTGAGAACTGTTAAAGACCTTACACTTCCTCATATCTGTGGGGGACATTACAAGGGTGGAGTTTGCTGGACAAATCACTAAAGTGCAAGTTTGGGGAGCTGTGGAAGAAGCTCCTGGACCCATTCTTGATGTTCTCCCTGGGGCAGTTTGGAGTGAATCTGTTCCCCCTTCATGGATCCTAGGCCTTGTTTCATGTGGGAACGAATGTGTAACTCCTTTCTAGCATGAATGCTCACCCAGGATTTGCCTCTAGGTGAAAGCAGCTTGAGTCAATAAAGCAGTGTAAGATATAGTAGAGAAGGACAGCATGAAGTAAAGGCTTATCTGCTTTCAACACTCAAGAGATGGAGAAAGTCTGTCTCCTTGAAGCTGGTGGTGCATTAAAGGTAATGTAAACAGGGGAACTCCAAAGCAAATAGCAATCACAAGCCCAGGACAATAAGTCCCAGAAATGGAGGAAGCTGCACTTTCATTCATCTTCAGCAGACCTTCCTGGAAAGAGGGCTGACACTCAAGAAAATATCTTTTTTATCACCAGATAGTTACAAAATCAAGAAACAGGCATCAATGAGAATAAATCCCAGAGTTAACATTTTTAATATTAAAATGTATAATGTGTAACAAAGGATAACAAGACAAACCAAGAAACATGAAATGATGGCCCATTGAAAGGAAGAGGATGAAAATTCAGAAAACACCAAAGAAGAAGACCAGAATGTGAACATACTGAACAAAGACTTTAACAAAAAATTATCATAAAAATGTTCAAAAAATAAAGGAAAATACAGAGAAAGAACTAAAGGATAATAGAATAACAATAAATGAGCAATATGAGAACCTTAATAAAGTTAATGACTTGGGTAATTATAAATGCCAGTACTATTGCATTGTATTTATTGGTAAGCAGCAATGCTTCAATAATGAATCATCAACTGTAACAAATGTATTAGAGTAATCTAAGATGTCACTAATAGGGGAAACTGTGTGTGTGTGTGGGGGGAGGTTATATAGGTATTCCCTATACTTTCTGTGCAATTGTTCTGTGAATATATGTCTAAAACTTCTCTAAAAGTAAAAATAAATCCTCTAAGTTTGAAAATATCAATAAAACTGACAAAATTTTAGCTAAATTGACAAAGGAAAAATTGAGAGGACAGAAATAACTAGGATCAGAAATGAAGATGGGCCATTACTACATACCCTAATTAGATAAAATATATCATATTCAAGGATGAAAGACTGAAAGTTTTCTCTCTAAAATCAGGAACAAGACAAGGATTCCCACTGTCATCACTGTTATTTAACATTGAACTGAAAGCCCAAGCTTAGGAAAGAAAAAGAAGTAAAAGACATCCAAATCGGGAAGGAAGAAGTAAAACTTCCACTCTTTTCAGATGATATGACTGACTATATAGAAAGTCTTGAAAATTCTGCAAAAAAGTTGCTATAGTTAATTAGAGATTCAGCAAAGTGTCAGGGTACAAGATCAACATGCAAAAATAAATAGTGTTTCTACACACTAGCAATGAGCAATCTGAGGAGGAAATCAAGAAAAAAAGTAAATTTACAAGAACAACAAAAAAATTTATTATCTAAGAATAAATTTAACCAAAGATATAAAGAATTTATACATGGAAAACTACAAAATTTTGCTAAAAGAAATCAAAGATTTAAATAAATAGTAGGGCATTCCATGCTCATGGATTGAAAGGCTAAATATTGTCAAGATGTCAATTCTACCTAAAATGATTTACAGTTTCAATGCAATCCCAGTCAAAATCCTAATAGCTTTTCCCCGCCTTCAGAACTTTTTAAAAGTCAGGTTTATTAAGATATAGCTTACATATAATAAAGTACAGAAAGATGAGTTTTGGCAAGTGCATAGTCCTGGAACCATCACCATAATCTCAGTATATATCCATCATTCCAAAAAGTTTCAACAGGGCCCTTGGCAGCCAATACTCTCTACCACCCTTCAAACAGTAAATTATGTATATTTTTGAGCAAATTTTTAGTCATTTAACCAACTAAACACAAAATACATTGGGGAAAAAAAAAAGCAATTCTCAATCTGCAGTAGGCCAGGTTGTGACCTTGTAGCACCGCAATTACTGGGAATATATATATATTTTTTTAAGGATTTATTTATTTATTTACTTTTATCCATTTTTACACCCCTTCCCCCTCCCCCCCGTTTTTGCTGTTTCTGTGTCCATTCGCTGGGCAACTCTGTGTCCATTTTCTGCCCTCTCTTCTCATCCTTCTCCTCCTGTCTTCACTGGGATTCAATCCTTGGAATCTCTGATGTAGGAGAGAGGCATCCTGCCCGCGCAACCTTAGTTGCTGGTTTTTCGGTGTGTCTCATCTTGCCTCTCCCTTGTGTCACTCTCCTATTATGTCATCATCTTGCTGTGTGGCTCACGGGAACTGGTGGTGCGCCCGCGCACAGGGCCTGGCGGCCCACGCACCTTCTATATATTTTTTAAATTTTTACCAGGAGGTCCCGGGGATCGAACCCAGGTCCCTCCATATGGGATATGGACGCCAACCAGATATAGCCCCCTGCTATATCTCTTAAGGTTGACCAGAGATACCTAGAGTTACAGTCTTTTCCCATACAGGATGGACATATAAGAAATCAGGCTTAGTTTATCACCAGCATTCTAAAAACCAGACCTAGGGAGAAAAACGAGGTCTGGGGACACATGTATGGTTTCTAATATAGCGAATGTTTAGCCCACCCTGATTATCACAGAATCAGGACAGTGAGAATATTCGCACACTGGGAATATTTTTAAGAGTCTTTCTTTACAACTGGTCTTTCCCACTTTCTTGGTTGGATCCAACAGCCATGAATTGATGCCATCTTCATTTCTTGAAAGAGTCTACAAAAAGGCCACTTAAATACTAGGGACATTTTTGTGAAAACAGACTCCATGGGCCCTGTGACAGATCTACTGAAACTTCCAAAATTCTTGCATAAAAATTCTGGAAGCTAAAGAAACTCTGCCTGACACAGCAATGCTAGTCTTATGAAGCCTTCTCAACTTCAAGGACACCAAGCATGTAAAAATATTAATTTTGCAAACTAAAATGACAAATATAGGATTTGTTATACTTTCCACTGTTCATTACTTTAGCTCGAGTTAGAATAACAGCAAAATAAGTTTGGCAAACAAATCTCTCCAAACCATCTAACTACCACAGAGAAAGATTTATATCCTACTGTATTTGAAATATTTTTTAATGCTACCTCCACAAAATATATCAGGCTACACTAAGACTGAAAAAAATGAACACATTTATATTAAAGTGTAGCTTCAGCTGAGCGTTTTCTTGGATACTTGTAGCAGTGATGGTCTAAAAGATGGCACTACCCTATGACATTTGAAATTCAGATAACTTTATTTAAATTGAAAACATTCTTAAAACTGTGTTTAGCATCAATACTCTTTCATTAGAAAAATCATGAGTAATTCTAGCTAAGGCAGAAGTACTTTTAGGTTAACAAGACCAGATTTGAGTTAGACTTTATTTTAAACTAGAATATAGGTTATTTAGTGAAAATAATATCTTTATATTTACTGAGAGGTACAAATTTGGTGACAGAAAAGACTTAAGTACATACTGGCATCTGAGAAACAGTTCACAAAGAGCTTTGTTTTATTTTCTCAGATTTTAAGTATACTTAAGATGCATCTTCATCCTCAATCTTGGGGGCCAAATAGTAATTTAAATGTCCCATATCAGCAATTTTATATTTACTGACAAGAGGAACATATACAGACAGACTGAGTGTTACTGTAGGAGAGAGTGGAGTGGCTTTTGTAAAGAAATTCAGGTACCGCAGTGCAAAAGTTAACTGAACTGTCTCATTCATCTCTATGGTAACATCCTCCTCCTCTTTATGAACATTACTGTTTGTGACAATTTAATGTTTCCATTTCCAAATTCTCCACTTGAAGAAAATTTCACTCCATCTTTTGCACAGGAAATTACAACAACATCTCCAATATGACTGAGATCTCGGTAGATAATTGCAATTTCACCAGAAGGCATTTTTAATACACAGCTCTACTTTTGTTCTGGAATTCCAAGTTGTTCAACATCCAAATCCATTAACTTCATTTCAAAGGCTGAGACTTTTTCTTGATTTGGTGCTTCAACCATGAGCGCCAAGGTGTCTGCATTATCTTCAACACTTAATATAATGATGTCTTCATTGCCAGCACATTTTAGTATTTTTGATATCCTGGTGAGGTTCACGCCCATGGCCAGGTTGCGGTAGTAGTTGTATGTATCAAAGCCCTCCGAGCGCAGGGTGAGCTGCACCAAGGAGACGTGGGATGAGTCCATGCTCTGCAGGTTCATGCCGCTGAAGATGATGAAGTCCCTGAGCACCTCCAGCACCGTCTTCACGATGGAGCCCTGGACTAGACACACCTAGAACGTGATGGCAGAGTCGCAGCGTCGCGGCTACAGGAGAGTGGAAAAAGGAAGTTCAGGCCGGTTCGGGCATGACAAGGACCCAAGGGAGCAAGCAAGCACAGCACTGGGAGTTCTGGGACCCAGTAGAGAAGCATCCAGCCGCTGCGTCGGAGACCCTTTACTGCCTAATAGCTTATTTTGAAAAAAATGGAAAAGCCAATCATCAAATTTCTCTTGAAAGTAAGGAACCCTGAATAGTTGGAAAAAGAAGAGTGTATTTGGTGAATTCACATATCCTGACTTTAAATCAAATTACAAAGCTACAGTTGTCACTTAGAAACTGGCAGAAGGATGATATATAGACCATTTGAATCAAAGTGAGATTTTCGAAGTAGACCCTCACATCTATAGTCAAATGATGTTTGACAAGGCTGCTAATTCTGCTCAATTGGGAAAGAATATTATCTTCAACAAATGGTATGGAGAGAACTGGATATCCTTATCTCAAAGAATGAAAGAGGAGCCTAATCTCAAACCATATATAAAAATTACTCAAGGTGGATTAGTATAAGAACTAGGACTATAAAAGTCCTGAAAGAAAACATAGGGAAGCATCTTCAGGATTTTGTGTTTGACAATGGTTTCTTAGAGTTTACCCCCAAAACATAAGCCACAAAAGAAAAAAAAATAGATAAATGGGACCCTTCAAAATTAAAAAAAATTTTCTGCATCAAAAGACTGTCAATATTTGATGAAACAACCTACTCAATTGCAGACAAGTATTGGAAACCACATGTCCCATAAGGGTTAAATATCCAGCACATATAAAGAAATCCTACAACTCAAAATTAAAGGGGCAAACAATCCAATTTAAAAATGGGCCAAAGACTTGAAGATGAATTTCTGCAAAGAGGATATACAAATGGTTAAAATACACATAAAAAATGCTCAACATCACTAGCTACTAGAGAAATGCAATTGAAAACCTCAATGAGCTATCATTTCATACCAGTTAGAATGGCCACTACAAAAAAAAAAAAAAAGAAGAAGAAAACAAAAGAAAAAAAAAAAAAGAATAACTACATTAGTTGAATAGTGTATGAATAAACAGGAACAATCATTCACTGCAGGTGGCAATGTAAAATGGTGCAGCTACTACAGAAGACATTTTGGCAGTTTCTAAGGAAGCTAAGTGTAGAATTACCATATGATACAACAACCCCATTATTAGTTATATACCCTGAAAAACTGAAAACAGGGCCCAAACAGATATTTTCACACTGGTATTCATTGTGGCCTTATTCACAAATGGCCAAAAGATGGAGGCAACCCAAGTGTTCATCAAAGAATGAAAAACAGAAGTTAGACTTAAGAAATTTAAACATTCAATTGGGAAATTTATGTAAATGTATTTTCATTTCTTGAGGATACCTGTTCATGTAGCCTGATGTAGGATAGACCTAGTGTAAGGTATTGACTTATTTCTCATAATCTTTGATTAGAAAATTTAAGTCAAATCAGTAAGTGTGTAAATGAAAATGAGTACTTAATATAAAAGCTAATATTTACTGTCTCAAAATATTAATATTTCTTGTAAAACAGTGCCCTTAATTTCTTATATTCACTATTCAGAGAATTAAAATATAATACATGAGTTTGTAGAATCTTGAATGTTTGGGTACCTGAGAATTAATGCTGCAGATGTTTCTTTGTTTCAGTCTTTATTCACTTAACAAACTTGTTCATTGAATAATGTTATCTAAGTATTTTGTGCTCACTATAATAATTTTCTTTGAAAAGTTTCACTATGTAGACAGCATCAATGAAAAGAGTTTTCCTTTCAAGTAGGACACAGAGCTGATACCCTTCAAGGAAAGGAAAGGATAATAATAGTAACAGTGCTGTTAAGGAAATCTGGAATGTGGGCATCAGGGTTTCTTCATTCCCTTCTACATAGGTGTTCACCTTCCACCTGTCTAATTTAAATCTTTCCAGAGGGAAAAAATGTTAGAATATAATGATGCCATCTTTTTTAAAGAAGCCAAATTTAAATTTTTCCAGTGGGGAAAAAATTGCTAGAATACAATGATGCCATCTTTTTAAAGAAGCCACTATGTAAACTTTGCATTATTAATGCTAAAATTTTATCTGAATTAAGAAATTATGAAGATTTCCACAATGAGGGATGGGCTGTAGTGTAGAAGAACCACAGAAGCTGACTTCTGCATTTTATTTTCTAAACATAATTTTAGTTTGATTTTTCTACCACACACATTTGTTTTTTTAAAAAACTGAACAAATTAGATTTTCCCCAAGTTTGTAGTATATCATCTGTATTTGCATGTGTGGATGCATATATCATGCACACCTCACTGAAGTACAATTAAAAAAACACTATGTATATATCATGTTTTTCAATAAATTTATTTGTATTCACCTTTTATGAAAAACTACTTCTAAAACTCTTTTCTTGCTATTTTTCTTTTATTTTTTTAAACTTTCTTTATATATACCAAATAGTTGATGTTAGGTCAAAACATACACACAAATATTTTTTAAAAGTGTATTTTAAGTAACCCTGTTGTGATTCTTTTCTGTGTTGTTTATCTTTTTGTACCATTGATAATTGAGCTCTAAATTTCCTGCCTATGGAGTTTAAATTACTTTTTATGTGTCCTTTTAAAAAAACTTTATTAGTGGCCATTATTCTATGCATCATTTTTTATCATATATGTATTGAAAAGATATTTTCTAAGTGAAGAAAAAAGGAGAACATAAAGGCAATTTAAACAAAGAAAAATATTAGTTTATAAAGTGGCACAAAACATCTACATAAGTATCAATTGCAGACCTTCATTTAAATTAAAGCTTTTTTATAAATAATAAACATTCTGATGATTTGGGTTATTATGATATACTAAAATGTAATTAGAAAATAAAACAAGGGTAAATGAGAGCGTGTGTGAAGTAGAAGCCCCATATTGTCAAATATTTAAGTTTTAAGAGGAAAGGGAATTGCATATATATGCCATTATATCAGTTTCTTGTTGGGCCACCTGTAGACCTGTTGCAGGAACTGAGGTCTTCCTTCCAGCTCTCATGGCTTATGACCGGTATGTGGCCATGGTCTTCCCTCTTCTTACACCTTCATCATGACCAAGGTATGCCCAGACATCCCTTCAGTAGTGGCGCTCTCCTGCTCTTCCACGTATGTGGCAGAAACCATTGTTTTAGTGGAACGAGGTCTCTCCGAGATCAGTGCTTTTCTGATCACCTTCATTTCTTATGTCTACATAATACCAATCATCCTGAAAATCCAGTCAGTCGAAGGGTAGCACAAAACCTTCTCCACATGTGCTTCCCACCTGCTGTAGTCTATTTTATAGCACAATATTTACATGTATCCACCCTTCCTCTGGTCAAAACTCCCCAGCCAGAGAGATACTAATCTCAACGATGCATTGGGTTATCACTCCAATATTATACCCCATGATATTATACTGGACCTGTCTTATGTAAATTGGATTCTGTGGCCACGTAACTATGTCCATATCCATAGACAGAGCTCTAACTTTATCTGTACCTATATCCATCTTTATCTATATCTGTCATCTATAGGATCTGTATTATCTATGCCATTTATACCTATATATTCATACTTGAACATGTCTTCTAATTGAATACCAATATTTTTGTTATTTTTAGCAATTTTTCCTAGTGATTCAGATAAAAATTACCAAAATTAAATTTTACTCTTTCTTGAAGCTCAGCACTTGCACTCTATGTGAGTAGAGAGCTGTTATTTCTGACCACAGATTACTCACCATTCTCAATTTATTTTCTCATCCTCTACCTCTAGAAATTCACAAGTTTCCCTCTGGACCACTGCTTATGTAGTACACTATCTTAAGTCAGTGATAATGTATACTTTCTCCATAATATTCCCCAACTCTGTGCATTTCTGTTTCTTCCTGAAATAGCCCCAGTTTTGTGATCACATCTCTTTGTGTTCTATTATAGCAGGCAATAGTCACCTATTTGCTGCATTTACTGACTATTCACCCTCTAGTATTCAATAGCTTCTCTCTTCCTCTTAAACACATTCTGTCCTTTCTTCATGACTAAGTGCAGCAATTGCATCACTATTAAAATGATCTTATAATATTCAAAGACATACTTTTCTTTCCTCTTCTGGGCTTCATTGGTCTATTAGCAATTTTCAAAGGTTAATTAACTTATAACATTATTATGTGTAGCTTTGCCTTAAAAGCTATAGGTTATAAGCACTTTGAAATAACACGCTTTGGAATCGAGTACATTTTTCAAATCTCAGCAATGACTCAATATATATCTTCTACAACTTTATAGACCTATTCATAGTAGTTCTTGTTCAAATATCTGCCAAGTAGATTTGGACAGAGTAGGAAAATCCATACAATCTTGAACAATGAAATGAAATAATAATTGCAAATATTTGATTTTTGTTTTTGTTTTATTCTCTATAGCCGAGTTTGTGTGTGATATTTAAGAATCAAATATAATTCCTATTGTATAAAGACATCACTGGATTGTTAAGCAAAACACATAAAATTAAGTAGAATTTAAATCCCAAAATATTGTTCATTTTAGAGACCTTGAAAATCAAATATTTATTTAATCTTTCATCACTAATTGAACTAATTGTCTTTACCAAAGAGATTGATATTAGTATTATATTTCTTTTAGATGAACCACTGTGAAACTCAAATTCTGTCTTGCTGGAATTAGATTAGAGGTTATGTAATGCAGAAGAAGGATAGTGGGTTTGAAAGGTGGCTGCTAAGGGATAAGTGTTTTAATTTTAATTAATGAAAGTTCTCTAAAATTGATTGTGGTGATGAATGCACAACTGTGTGATAAAATCAAAAGCTATTGAATCTACACTTTAGACGGATTGTATGGTATATGAATATATCTCAATAAAATTGCTTTTAGACAAGCAAAAAATTCTGTCTTGTTAGAAATAGTTTGTTTTTCATGAAGTCTTACACAAATTATGCTTTTTTTCTGGACAAGACTGGAAGAAATTGAAAAAGGTAAAAAAATAAATTTTAGATTTTCTCAATCATATTAAACTACAGTCTTTTGTAGAGTATGTTTTTGTAGAATGATAAATCTCATAAAATCATGGTAATTCAAATTTCTATTATAAAAGAAGAAAAATATACTTGAAATCCAAACAAAAATGTGGCATTTCTCTCTACTTCCATGCTGAGATGCTTTGGGGAAAATGGCCTGAACTCATGATGTATTTAAGTTGAATGAGAGTGGTGGATGGCATGGTTTCCCTGGTCTTCTGTAGATGAGACTAAACTGATGATGGCATTATTTTTCTTGAATATACCATAGTTTGCAGTCATAGGAAAAAATGAGGAATATATTGCCCTCTCTCTTTCTTTCCTAAAAGTCACAGGTGTCTTAATATCCTGGGGAAATTACTTGACAATTATACTCTGAGTGACTTCTCATGGGATGCTGCTGAGACTTTAACAGAAATGTGAATGGCTAGTCCAGGTTAAAATAGGTCCTCCTTTAAAATTCAAGGCACAGCAGGGGTGTGGTTAAATATTTTAGGTTTGGATAACGGGTACTTGTGTAAATAATTTGACAACTTATATATTACATTAAAACTAGACTGACAGCAATCATGGATGCAATAGAGATGACTGTAAGACTGGGGGACTACCTTTTCACAGAGGGAAATAAAAAGACTTTCCTTTTATTAGAAAAAAAGAAAAATTGCTGTCAGGGAGATAGGGAAGAATAATTGACAAAAAAATGATATAATTAACTCTAATTCAAAAGAGGGCATAAATTAAGTGGCTACTGTGGCTGTTTGGCCACACTCTACCACTTCAATTCCAAGGTGGGTGTACACTGCAGGCAAGACATCCTATAATCAGGGGAAATATAATTAGTTCTTTTATATCTATGTGACTCAGGAAATTTTATAAATTAGTAATGCAACAGAAAAAAGCTGATCTGTTATCACTGTTGCTGCTTCATTCTTCATTTGTAGTAACACAGGGTCTGACACACCAAGAGTTATAGTAAGCCTATTTTAAAGTCCTATCGAGTTATTTCAGACTTCCATGTGAGTACATCCAACTGGGTCTCCTTTAATAAAAAAGGACTGTTGTCCTTTGAATAAGCATATGTATATTAATACATGCGGATATTGTTTTTATTCTTCTCCATACATGTTGATTGTAGCAATGAATGAATTGGAGGCTGTCCCTGCTCTTGACCCTCAATAAACAATGACATTTGTCCATATTCTATGGAGATTTTACTGGCCATATATAGTTAGAGGAGAATGAAGAGTTCTTCCTTCAGTCTGCAAGTATATCTGCTGTTTGGACAGATTGAACACATCACTTATGTGGGAACATAGATTCATTCAAAGGGTGAATATTTCGTATATTCATTAGAAAGTCAGAACACATATTGAGCAACAACTGAAAAACCTTAAAGCAAGGGATTACAAGATGGAAAAACCTTAGCCAAGAAGACAGGATCATGTATAGGGGTTCCCCTTGTTTCATTTGTTAGGTTTGTCTAATGACTGGTTGATAGGCATTGTGGCTGCTACCAAGTCTTTCCTATTCAGTTATTTCCCATCCTTCTATAAATAAAATAAGATGGTGGCCCCCAAATGCTGACTAACAGCCTAAACAAATGACGAAGGAAAAATAAAAGTTTCTCCTACATCTCCTATTTTGCAATTCATTTATCATACTTCCCACAAGAAAAACAACAACAACAACAACAAAAACAACTTCTTCCCACAACCTTCCTAATCCCATATATGGCAATTTAAGTTTCAAGGTGCATAGGTCAATCACAACCTTTCCAATCCTATAAATGGCAATTCAGGTTTCAAGGTACATAGGTCACACCTCACATCTGAGTAATAAGAATTTTATGTCTACACCAGTTCTACAAATCATCCAAGAACTGACCATGGTAGCCCAAGCCATCATTCCTGACTGCACTATTAAAATAGCCTCCTCACTGTTTCCTGATTTCCTTTTCCTTAACCAGTAATCTCTTAGCACTGTGACCATACAGATACTGATGTGACGCACATTTGCTTAGAACAGAACTTTTAACCACATTGAGAGAAAAAGCTTATTTATCATGAATTATAGGACTTTCATGATTTGGCTTCCTTGAAGACATCCCTATACCTCTCTAGCTTCCAACCTGCTGTAAAGCTTCTTGTTATCTTGCTGTTTGTATTAGTTTCCTAGTGATGCCATTTAAAATGATCCCAAACTGGGTGGCTTAAAAATACAGAAATTTGTGGTTTCACAGTTTTACAGGCTAAATTTCTGAAAACAAATTGCCAGCAGAACCATGCACTCATGAAGGCTTTAGAAATTTTCCTTCCTTGCCTCTTCCTAGATTCTGAAAGTTACTAGCTACTTGGTTTTTCCTAGCTTATGGCTGCATAACGCCAACCTTGGCCTCCTCTTCTTATAGCCTTTTCCCCTGTGTCTCTGTGATTCAAAATTTCCTTCTTATAAGGACACCAGTCTTATTAGATTAGGAATCAGCCTGATCTGATTTGGTTTTACCGTAACTGATTACATCTTCAATGTCCTTATTTCTAAAGAAAGTCACAGTCATAAGGCTGTGTCTTAGGACTTGAACAAATTTTTTGTGGTTACAACTCAATCCTCAATATTTTTTTTAAGCATACTGGATGACCTGCTTCCTGAAGTTGTTTTTTTTCTTTTAAACAATTTATTGAAGTATATCATTCATACATGAATATATATAAAAAAGTGTTCAGTAAACATTGTGAATTGCACAACAAACATGCATAATACCATACAGGGCTCTCACACATCACCTCACCACAAACACTTTGCAATGTTATGAAACATTTGTTAACAAATTATGAAATAGCATCATCAAAATATTATTACTAACTATAGTCTGTATCTTACTCCCTTATACTTTTTTAAAAGAATTTATTTATTTATTTACTTACTTTTATCCACTTTTATGCCCACCCCCTGTTTTTGCTGTTTTTGTGTACATTCACTGGGCAACTCTCTGTGTTCAGTTCCTGCCCTCTCTTCTCATCCTTCTTCTCCTGTCTTCACTGGGATTTGATCCTCAGAACCTCCAATGTGGGAGAGAGGCTTCCTACCAAAACTAATCTACAGAATTAATACAATCCCAATGAAAATCAACACTATATTTTTTAATGAATTTGAAAAACTAACTACAAAATTTATTTGGAAGGGTAAGAGGCCCTGAATCACCAAAGACATATTGAAAAAGAAAAATGAAGTTGGAGGTATCACACTACCTGACTTTAAAACATACTACAAAACTAAAGTGATAAAAAATGCATGGTATTCAAGTGCCAACTGGCAGCTTTGTGCAGTGGCAGTATCGTAGCCAATGAGGTTTATCCGAGGCACGATTATTGCTAATTGAAAACTTTTCCCAAGTGCCAACTGGCAACACAACTGGAAGAAGACCTTGAATAAAAGGGGGAAATGGTAAAGACAAATGAGTTCAAGTGGCTAAGAGACTTCAAAGAGAGTCGGGAGGTCATCCCAGAGGTAACTCTTATGCACACCTCAGTAGGAGCTCATAGAACATCTAAGTGCCTATCACCCCACTCAGTGGGGTTCCTGAGAGCTCCGGAGACACCCTGGTCCTATATAAGGGGGGATAGCCCCAGAGACTGATGCCTTATCAGTGGGTTCTATTTTGGAATCTGTGCTCCTGAGAGTGACAGAATTAGACTCAAATAAGTCCTCCCTGCACATGGTTCACCAGTCCCTTCTATTCAAACCTACATGTGATGCTGGAGTTTCTTAGGTATACTTCCAGAGACTGGAGCCTCCCATCTACCTATGTGCCAGGTGTGCAGGAAATCTAGGTGGAACTGCAACTCCTACCCTACAGCTCAATGGACTCATCCAAGTCACCTGGTGAGGAGACAACGATGGGTAATGGCCATCCCAGGGAATGGAGAGGGCCTGCATCTGCAGGCAGGATCATCCCACCCACCATATCCATGGGATATAAGCCCTCTCTCACTTGGAGTTGGAGTGGACATCACCATCCCAGTCGCCTCTGGATTGGGGGAAGAACTATGGACTAGAGTGGACTTGATGGTATTCTCTTGCTCACATATGGTGATTCTAGCAATGCAAGAAATTATAACAATGAGGTGGAGCCAGTGGCCACTTGACAGTTTTTGGGTAGGGAGGGGACGAGCAGTTGAAATACAGGGGCTTCTTTGGGAGTTGGAGGTTGTCCTGAGTACTGTTGTGGCAATGTCTATGGTTGGTGGCAAGGCTCCAGGATGTGTAAGTTCATTGAGGGTGGTGGGCCACACTTGTGGGAGATGTTTGTGTGGGATGTGGTGGGAGGTGTGGGAGGTGGGCAACATGGGAATCCCAGTGGGTTCCGTGTAATATTTTAGGTAATCTAAGCACCTCTTAAAATATATATATATATATAAATAACATTTTTGTAAGTAAATACACATATATGCACATATATTTATATATCATTATGCAAATGTTTGTATGTATTGTGAGAATTTTGATTTTTACCCATAATAAAAATAAAAAAATAATAAAAAAAAAACATAGATGTGGCAAAAGTGCTAAGAACAACAAAATGAGTCATTAAGACTATGTCTGTAATATTAAGAATAAGGAAGGCTTAACTCTACAATTGATATAAATAATAGAAAAGCACACACAAAAAATGCATGGTATTGGCACAAGGATAGACATACTGACCAATGGAATCAAATTGAAAATTCCAATATAAATCTTCACATATACAGTCATCTGAGACTCAACAAGGTCACCAAACACACTCATTTGGTGGTGAATAGCCTCTTCAACTAAAGGTGCTTGGAGAACTGAACATCCACATCCAAAAAAATGAGAGATGAACATTGTCTCACACCTTATACAAAAACCAATTCAAGATGGATTAAAGATCTAAATATAAGAGCCAAGACCGTAAAGACCTTGGAATATAATGTAGGGAAGCATCTACAGAAACTTGTAATAGGAAATGACTTCATGAACTCCACACCCAAAGCATGAGCAGCCAAAGAAAAAATAGATAAATGTGATCTCCTCAAAATTAAAAACTTCTGCCTCTCAAAGGACGTTATCAAGAAAGTAAAAAGGCAGCCTACACAATGAGAAAATATTAAGCAACCACATATCTGACAGGAGCCAAATATCTGGTATATATAAAGAAATCCTACACCTTGAAAATAAAAAGACAAAAACCCATTTAAAAAAATGGGCAAGTGACCTGAAACAACACTTCTCCAAAGAAGAAATACAAATGGCTAAAAAGCACATGAAAAAATGCTTGACATCACTTGCTATTAGGGAAATGGAAATCAAAACTACAATGAGATACCATCTTACATCCATTAGAATGGTGGCTATTGAAAAAACAGCAGACTATAAGTGTTGGAGAGGATGTGGAGAAATGGGAACACTCATCCAGTTCTGGTGGGATTGTAAAATGGTCCAGCCACTATGGAGGATAGTTTGGCAGTTCCTCAAAAAACTAACTATGGAACTTCCATATGATCTAGTGATTCCACTGTTGGGAATACATCCTGAAGAATTGAAAGCAAAGACACAAACAGATATATGCACACCAATGTTTATAGTGGCAATGTTCACTATTGCCAAAAGTTGGAATCAAGCTAGGTGCCCATCAACAGATGAATGGATAAACAAAATATTGTACATACATACAATGGACTATTACTCATCTATAAGAAGGAATAAAGTGCTAACACATGGGAAAACATGGATGAATCCTTAAGACCTTGTGTTGAGTGAAGCAAGCCAGGCATTGAAGGACGAACAGTACTTGACATCCCTGATATGAATTAAGGAAATTGAGCAGTCTCAGAGGGCTATTGTCTGTAAGATAGGTTTACAGAAAATAGAAAAAGAATAGAAGTTTGTGAGCCATCACCCATATGGATGAATATATAGTAAAGTGATAGGGTGTAGTTGCATATTGAAGGGATAGGACAGCAGGTTAGTGATATTATTGGTTTGAGTGGTGCAGGGTTGAAAGGTGGGTAGATTGAGAAGGTTGAGTTAGAAGACCCAGGATACTGGGGGGAGGGTTTGGAGAAGGACCAGGAGAACACTGGGGATTTGTGGGTATGAGTTTGAAAGTACAGAAGTGGAAATGTTCTTATGGCAAGGAAGGGCACTGGTTTAGGGTGTTGGTTGTGGGGGGCATTCAGGACAGGGCATAGCAGGGACAGGCTTCTAGGGAGTGTGTGAGTGTTCTTTCTGTCATAATGTGCTGTATCAGTGGGTGGAGACCTACATAATGAGCGGGAAGGAGTTGGACTCCCATCTTTGGGAGGACTGATTTGTTCAGAAATAGGTGGGATTCTCTCAAGAACAAGGGCAGGTCGTGATAGGGGAGGACAAACCAGTGTATTAAGACCTCTTGTTGCATGTAACTATGAATCTTGTCATCCAATGAGTCAAGACAGAGGGTCACCGTGGGCCCCAGGGGGATGGGGTGGAAGGAATAGAATAGATCAAACGGGATATTTAGTGGTCTGTGGAAATATTCTTCACTACCATACAGTGATTGACACAGGACATGGCAAATATCATCAAAATTCATAAAAGTGTATGGTCTAAAATATAAACCATAGTGTAAACTGTTGACAATGTTTGGTAGTTATGTTTCACTATTTGTATATCAGTTATAACAATGCATGATCCACATATAAAATAAGTTATTATTATGGGGGTTTGGAGTGGAGGAAAGGGAGAGGATGTTGGGTATATGAGGGTGTCTTGTATTCTGTGAGTGACTTTGCTGTGACCTAAAACTTCTTTGAAAACAAAATGAAAAAATAGTGAGGCACTGGGGAATGAGAGTGGGAAGCTGCCACGGTACAGGACACCAGATATTGCAGTGATGAAAGGCAAGAGCTCAAAAATTTTTTAAAAATATATTTTTCATTTTTTTAATATCCCAATTTTTAAATTTATTTTATTTTTAGTTCTTTAAATTTTTTTTAATATTTTGTGTCTTACATTTAAACTTATCATTATTATTTCATTTTCCTATTAATTGTATTCAACTATTGTAATGGCTTCATCTTTGAAGAAGCTTTAGATCACAGAAGGGTTACAACTGGGGTGGGGGAGGATCATTGGTGTGGGGTGTCAGGGATGGGGGATGCTTGGGAGGAAGTTCACCTGAGCATAAATATAAGGTATATAAAAATGTTCAAATGTTGATGGGGCATTGTCACAGTGGGTGGCGGTTCACTCAATAAATGAGGGAATACTGATTTCCCACCCTGGAGAACTCTGCCACATTCTCTAAGGGAGCAGCAACAGTCCCCCAAGTGCAGGGGCAGTGATTGGCATGGGATAATGATCCACTGATGCACCTTTGAATTTGATGACTAGCCCCATGAGTCTTTGCTCTTGAAATTGAAACTTAGCTTATTATTATGGGGTACCTAAGGTTTGCCTCCGGAGAGCCTCCTTGTTGCACAAATGTGGCCTCTCTCTAAGCCATACTCAGCATATGAATGCATTACCTTCCTCCCAGTGTGGGACATGACTCCCAGGGATGAGCCTCCCTGGCACTGAGGGATTGCTTTCAATTGCCAATTGTCAATGTGACTGGAAAAAGACCTTGAATAAAAGGGGGAAAATGTAAAAACAAATGAGTTTATATAACTAAGAGGCTTCTAAATGAGTTGGGAGGTCATTCCAGAGGTAGCGCTTATGCACATCTCAGTAGGATCTCATAGAATTCCAAAGTTGATATCACCCCAAATAGTGGGGCCTCTGAGGGCTCCTGAGACACCCAGGTCCTATGTCAGGGTGGATGGCTCCAGAGTTTGGTGCCTTGCCAGTGGGCCCTACTTTGTAATTTGTGCTCCTGAAAGTGACGGAGTTGGACTCAACTATGTCTTCCCTGCACATGGCTTATCTGTCCCTTATATTCAAGCCTATACTTTATGCTGTAGTTTGTAAGTGTACATCCAGAGACATAAGTCTTTGGGCTGTACATGTGCCAGCTGGGCCCAGAACCTTGGTGGAGCAGCAACTCTTACTCTACAGCTCATTGGTCTCAAACATGACAACTTGCATGGAGATGATGATGGGCAATGGCCATCCCAGGGAATGGAGAGTGACTGCAGCTGCAGGCAGGATCATCCCATCCATCTTCCCCATGGGATATAAGCCCCCTCTCAATTGGAGGTGGAATGGACATCACAATCCCAGACGCCTCAGGATGGGGGGAAGATCTATTGACTAGAGTGAACTTACTGGTATGCTACTATAGATATATTGTGATTAAAGCAATAGAAGAAATTACAACATTTATGTGAAGCCACTGGCCACTGGAGGCTCTGGGGGCAGGGAGAGGGAAAAGCAATTGTAATACAGGAGTTTTTTCAGGACTTGAGAATTGTCCCGAGTGACATTGAAATGACAGATATAGGCCATTTTATATCACCCCCTAACATGCAGAATTGTGTGGGAGAGAGTGTGGTCTACAATGTGAACTATGGTCAATGCTTAATGACAAAGTCCCAGGATTTGTTTATCAATTGCAATTAATGTGCCACACTAATGAAGGATGTTTATGTGGGAGGTGTGGGAGGTGGAGTGTATGGGAATCCCTATTTTTTGTGTGTAACACTTATTTAATCTAAGTATCTTAAAATATATATATATATATATATATATATATATATATATATATATATAAAAGCAATTGCATATAGATATTTTCAGACCTGCACTTGGCTGCCAACATATGCAATGGTACTTTTTTTCTAAACTGGTAGTACAATTTGTGCTCACACCTGAAATTTTTGAGAGTTTTCCTTACTCAACTTTCTCATCAATGCTTTATATAGTCAGATATTTAAAATGTTTGTGATATATAGAATGTATGTCTCTCTATATAGATATATATCCTGTGTTTTTTCTCTTTTTTTCTTTTTAATCTTTTTTACTTTTTGTCATTGTGTTTAAAATTTAATGTACTTTAAGTTAACTCATGAAATTCTGTCTACACTATGTGTGAAGGATACATTCATTCTGATTTGTGTTACCCACTCAATCTTTTACATTGTGATTGATGTTTTGTATCTTGTATAAGAAAAGTTTATCTATCCTCAATTCATGAGAAAATTCTGCTTCATTAAGATCTAAAATTATCACAATTTTGACTTTCATATTTTCTACTTTAAGCTACATCATTTGTATATGTTGACAGAGTGAAATTTAATTTTATCCAATATGATTATCCAATTCTCCAAACACTACTTACTGAAAAGTACATATTGTTTTTGTACTACCTCACCCTACTTCTATCTTACATGTTTTTATAAAAGCAGGTCTGAAGCTATGTCCTTTTTTTATGTTTCCTTAATCTCTTTGTTTATATATGCATACTAATGACATAAATTCAAATGAATTTAATATAAATTGTATTTGTGCAATGATAATTAAAATGGAAAAAAATGTATTTTCTCTATGACTGAAAATCTTCAGTAAAAGCACATCAAAATAGTTGTGATTAGGGTGTGAATTTTTTAAAATTAGATATATTTCTTTAAAAGGGTAGATAATGTGTGGAGACATAAAACTTGGCAGAATGTAATATACAGAATGACTTTATTGGATAAAATTAAGATTTTTTTATGAATTAATACCAAGAGATATATTTGCCATTAGATATTATGTATCCACTAAGGAGTTGAATTAAAAAGAAGAATGCTTTGTATGAGTTTTGTAACTGAAGGAAACTTGTGCTTTTGCTAGAGCAAAATTTTATGAAGTTAAAATTAATATATTTGAGAAGTCATGCCTAAGTTTTATTCAATTGTTTGATTGGAAAGTCAAGGAAGAAATAAATATCAATGGATATTTGATCACTTTGCCGAAGAAAGTTGTATACTCTAAATTTAATCTATACTCCTGATAAATATTATTAAAAAGAAAGGAAAAATGGACTATTTTCCAAATCACATTTAGACTCAAACCCATAATTATAAAAATTATCTTAGTGTAAACACCCCAGAATCCTGGAAGTTGCACTGCTCCTCCCTCTTTTCACAACTTTTTCTTCCACCTTACTGATAACAACTTTCCTGACTGAAAATGCAGGGTCATAGCATGGGTGTCCAAATTTAATACATAATTTAGTTAGGACAAGTATACAAAATAGTAGTTGTCTATTAGGTACCTTTCTCTGCAGTGTTCTTAATGTCATTTTTTATTAAGTAGTTTATATTGAAAATATATTGACACATTATACAACCTATCCAGACTACAATCAATGGCTTTCATTATAATCACAGAGTTATATACTCATTACCACAAAATAATTAAGAACATATTCATTACTCCATAAAGAAAAAACTCATATCACTTATATTCCCCCATCATTGACATTTAGCATTGGAGTCATAACTTTGTTATAATTGATGAAGGAATATTAAAATTTACTTTAAACTACAGTCCATACTTTACACTAGTCGTATTTTCCCCCTATAAACCCTGCTCTTGTAATGATGATGTACAATTGTTCTAGTTAATGAAAGAGCATTTTTATATTTGTACTTTTGACTAGAATCATCATCCATAACAGTGTTTTCTGAGATATACAATCTTCTGTTTCTTTAGTCAGAAAAAGTATAGGACAGAAAAATCTGGCAAAAAATACAACATTCTCAACACACTCGTATTATTCACACTTTGTAGCAGTGTGACACCTTTTTTAAATAGAGGAAAGAATATTAAAATATTATAGGCCATTCTTTGCAAGTGATGAAAAATTATTACAGTATTACTGCTAACTATGGACCATAAATTCCAATAGTTGAAATTTTACCATATATTACCTTATTTTTAACACCTTCTGCTAGAGACATAGATTCTTTTATGGTTCATGGAAGAACATTCTTGTATTTGTACTATTAACCACATTTTTTATTTACTGCCTAATTCATTACTTTATACAGTCCCAGTTTTATACTGTAGCTTTCAATCTATTGCAAATTACAACCTTCAACTATCTATTTCAGCCATTATCACATCTATATATCAAGTGTTAATTACACTCACTATAATGTGTTACCATTATCTCTATCAATTTCCAAACATTTACAATCAATGTTTTAAAAAATTCTTTAGATATTAAACATCAGCTCCCCCTTCTCAATCCTTATTCAGTCTCCTAGTAACATATACTATAGGTTTTAATGATGAGTTTACTCATTGTATTCAGTTCATATTAGTGAGACCTTATAATTTTTCTCCTTTTGTGTACACCTTATTTTACACAGCATAACATCCTAAAGGTTCATCCATGCCGTTATATGCATTCCTATTTCATTTCTTCTTATAACTGAATAGTATTCCATCACATTTATGTACTACATTTTATTTATCCATTTATTGGCTGATAGTTGATGGTTTCCATCTTTTAGCAATTGTGAATAATGCTGCTATAAACATCAGTGTGAATATGTTAGTTTGCTCCTCTGCTTGTTAATCTTCATATATTCCTATTACCAGGATTGCCAGGTCATATGGCATTTCTGTCTTTAGCTTCCTGAGAAATTGCCAAACTGACCTCCACAGAGGCTGCACCATTCTACATTTTCACCAAGAATTAAGGCGTATTCTTATTCCTCCACATCCTCCAGCACTTGTCATTCTTTTTTTTTTTTTTTTTTTTTTTTTTTTTTTAATAATGGCCATTCCACAAGGAAGAGTTTCTTTACCAGAGGTCCATGGGGCTCAAGAGGTCCATGGGGCTCAAGGTGTCCATAAGCTTGATTGAAAAATTAAAAAAAAACATTATTCTAGTGTGATGTGTTGGTGCAGGTGTGATATAGTTACTAAATAATACACAGTATATTGTGGACTTATTAAGGAGTTTGTAGGTTTCACCTGACTGGTAAAGGGGTCTGTGGAACAAAAGAGGTTAAGAACCCCTGCTAAAAAGTGAAAAATGATATATCACTGTAGTGTAGATTTGACTTTTCTTAATAGCTAGTGATGTTGAAAACCTTTTTATTTGGTTTCTGGCCATTTGTATATCATCTTTAAAAATGTCTATTCAAGTATTTTGCCGATTTTTAAATTGTGTTGCTTGTCCCTTTATTGCTAAGTTGTATGGTTTCTTTATATATCATATAAATCAAATCCTTATGAGATGTGATTTCTGAATCTTTTCTCCCATTGTCTTGACTGCCTTTTCACCTTCTTAACAAAGTCCCTGGAGGCAAAAATAAGTATTTAATTTTAGGGAAGTCCCATTTTATCTTTTTTTTTTCCTTCTAATACCTGTGCTCTGGGTAGAAAGTTTAAGAAGCTACCTCAAACCACAAGATAATTTAGATGTTTCCTTACATCTTCTTCTAAGAGTTTTATGGTTTTAGCTGTGATATTTAGGTCTTTGATCCATTTTTTTTTATTTATTTTTTTATTTTTTTTATTGTGGGTAAAAATCAAAATTCTCACAATACATACAAACATTTGTAAAATGATATATAAATATATATGCATATATGTGTATTTGCTTACAAAAATGTTATATATATATAT
>JAKSZT010054331.1:3040097-3099928 GCA_026826555.1 Tolypeutes matacus
ACCTCTTAAAATATATGTATATATATATATATATATATATATATATATATACATATATTTTAAGAGGTGCTTAGATTACCTAAAATATTACATGGAACCCACTGGGATTCCCATGTTGCCCACCTCCCACACCTCCCATGGTCTACAGTGTGAACTGTGGTCTATGATCCATTTTTAAGTTAATCTTCATATATGGTGTGAGATAGGGGTCTTCTTTCTTTCTTTGGATATGGATATCCAGTTCTCCCAGTAACATTTGTTGAATAGTCTGTTCTGGCCCAGATGGGTGGACTTGCCAGCCTTGTCAAAAATCAGTTGTGTGAAGCAGATGTGGCTCAACTGTTTAGGCTCCCATTTACCATATGGTAGGCTCTGTGTTCGATTCCCGGGATCTCCTGGTGAAGGCAAGCCAGCCACATGGTGAGCCAATGGCCCACACAGTGAGGTGAGCTGACACAGCAAGATCATGCAAGCATAAGCACCAAGGGGGGTGGGGGGATAAATAAATAAATAAACTTAATCTTAAAAAAATCAATTGTAACATGATCCAAATTGTAAAGTGATCAAAAATTAATTGTCAAAAATCAATTGACCATAGATGTAAAGATCTATTTCTGAAATCTCAATTAGATTCCATTGGTCAATATGTCTATATTTATGCCAGTGCCATGCTTTTTTTTCCCACTGTAACTTTGTAATATGCTTTAATGTGTGTTAGTGTGAGTCCTCCAACTTCATTCTTCCTCTCAAGATCATGAACTAGTCCAAATGCATATCTACTGTAGTATAAATTTAAAGAGATTTTCCTTTAGCTAAATAATCACCTCTACTTAAATGCTTTAACTGAAATGCTAATGAGGTCAGGAGCTTGTTGACTTTTAATTGCATCTACTGTAGTGGTTACTTCATAGCCTGGTTTATCTTTATCTGTTTCTGTTTTAAGATGAGGCCCATCTATAACTAAGATCAAGTCCAGGTTAATCAAGGATTTTTGTTTATTTTTTGCTTATAAGTCAGGACCTAGGGATGAAAACTGAGAAGCCACAACCTCACATAATGAGGCACACCTGCTTCAGGCATAGATAACAGAGTGCTGGGTTTAAAGTATTACAGTGGAGGATTTGGATATATGAGGGAGAAATCAATCGGATTTCATAAAAGGTCAGCATACCAGCTGATACATACTGGGATTTTCTTAAGATAAGATACTAGCAAACTGTGTGGCTCTTTTAACCACAAAGAGTGTCCTTGGGCCAAATCAGCTGACACCTCCCCTAATTTGGTATCAGAAGCTACTACCTTTAGCCAGCTGGGAATGTTATAGTCACCACATCCAGTCATGGACTGTACTATGCTACAGGTCTCTGTTGACTCCCATGTCTTTACATGAGGACACTTAAAGATTGATTTTGTTTTTTATAAACATAAAATGTAAGTTTAACTGTAATACAGTCCCTATTCCTATCACTACTCTCAGTTCTTCTGGGTATATACCTAACAAAAATATTGACAGGTCCCATGGCAAGTCTACAATAACTTTCTTAGGAACTGCCAAACAGTCCTCCACAGTGGCTGTAATATTCACATTCCCACTAACAGTGAATGAGCATTCCTAACTCTCCACATCCTCTCCAACATTTAGTTTTCTGACTTTTTAATAATGGCCAGTCTAATAGGTGTGAAATTATATCTCATTGTCATTTTGATTTGCATTTCCCTAATCATTAGTGATTTTGAAAAATGTTTTCATGTGTTTAATCATAATTTATATTTCTTCTTAGGACAATTGTCTTTTTAAGTCTTTTGGTAAATTTTTATTCAGATAGTTTGCCTTTTTATCATTGAGTTGTACGATCTCTTTATATATCATGGATATTAAATGCTTATCAAATATGTGATTGTCAAATAATTTCTCCCATTTAATTTGCTGCTTTTTCACCTTTTTGACAAAGTCCTTTGATGTGAAAAAGTGTTTAATTTTGAGGAGGTCCCATTTATCTAATTTTTGATGTTGTTCGTGCTTTGTGTGTAAGGTTTAAGAAACTATTGCCTACCACAAGATCTTGAAGTTTTCCTATATTTTATTCTAGGAAAATCATTTTGGGTAGAGTTGACATCTTAACAATATTATTCTTCCAATTCAGGAACATGAATTGTCCTTACATTTCTATAATGTATTTTTAATCCTATTCATTGTCTCTCTGATTTCCATAAGTTCTGCTACTTTTTTTTTGCAAGATTCTAATTTGTTCTTCATGCTCACCCAGTGTCTACTTTATATCACTTATCTCTTAGTCATATTTTCATTAAATTTTTTAAATGATTTATGAGAGTTGTGTGAGTATCATTGATTAATTGTTTTAAATCCTGTATCTCCTCAGGATGCATGACTTGTTCCTTTGGTTCTGCCCTCTCTTCCAGTTTCCTAGCTCTGATTGTAAATTTTTTTTGCTGATGTCTAGGCATCTGCATATTTTGGTGAATTTTCTCTGAAAGCCAATTTCTCTCTCTTGGCTATTGTTTTTTTTTTATCCCCACACTTCTTCTTTGATATTTGGTTCAATGTATTTTAAGTCTTCAAAACTGTCCAGCTTAAGTTATCAAAAACGTTGCAGGGATTCACTATTGGGGCTAAGATTTTCTCCCAGGAATTAGAGTACAGAGAGAATCAAAAGCAGTTTTGGTTCATCCAATTTCCAGAGAGGCCAGCAGATGGTGTTTGTCTGCTCATCTTTAAATGGAGCTGTTTGTTTCCATGTACATTTTCCTGCCCTTTGGTCTGTTGAGACCTGAGACTCAAAACTGGTTCTGCTGACTGAATTCACTGAAGAAAAGTCCCCCATCTCCCCTCCCTTTTCCCTTCTAACAGCTGGCTGGGAGGAAGTTGTCTGTTCCCCTCTCAGTCATCTGCAGTGATTCAGGCGGTTTACCTCAGCTTAATATCCTGAGGTTGGGGAGGGAGTTCTTCCCAGCTGCCATGGGGGTTCGGTAACTCACATTTGTTATTTCAGGTTCTTTTTAACTTTATCTCTCACTCTCCTAGGAGTTGGGAAGCACTGTCCTGGTCTCCTGACCCCCAAAATAGGTCCCTCAATTAGATTTTGGCTCTTTATCCATTGTTTCTGTGAAAGAGTTGAACCCAGCCTTCCAAATCTTACATCATCTTCACAGAGCCCCCACTTTTTAAAAAAATAGTGGCATTCTAATGGGTTTGGAGTGATAGCTCATTGTGGTTAATATTTGTATGTCTCTGACCATTAATGATGTTGACCATGTGCTTTTTGACCATCTGTATATCTTCTTTGGGGAGATGTTTCTTAAAGTTTTGTGACCTTTTCTAATTGAATTGTTTAATTGTTGTTAAGTTTCAAGGATTTGTTTACATATTCTGAGTATTGAACCTTTATTAGATAAGTGTTTTTTAAATATTGACTCCAATTGTGTAGTTTGTCATTTTGCTTTCATGTTAAATCTTTTGAGTCTCAACAGTTCTGTACTTTCATGAAGTCCCATTTTTTTTCTTTTATTGTTTTGCTTTGGATGCTGAGTCTAGAAAACCATTGCCTAACACAAAGTCCTGAAGATGCTTCCTTATCTTTTCTTCTAGAAGTTGAGATTTGTACTTCTTATATTTAGACCTTGGATTAATTTTGAGTTGACTTTTGTATATGGCATTAAGTATTGGGCCTTTTTTTTCTTTGTCCACATTTTTGAACTGTGTAGCCTTTCCCAATTGAGTGGTCTTTGCCATCTTGTGAAAAATCAGTTGAGGTTTAATTTTTGACCACTGAATTTGATATCCTTGGTCTACATAATTGCCATTGTGCTAATACATGCTGTTTTGATTTCTGTGCCTTTATAATAAGTTGTAAGATTAGGAAGTATGAGTCTTCCAACTTCATTTTTCTTTTTCACAATAGTTTTAATTAATCAGGGTCCTTTATATTTTGATATCAGTTTGATGATTGGCTTTTCCATTTTGACAAAAATTATTGTTGTAATTTTTATTGGAATTGCATTGAATCTATAAATTCCTTTGCATACCTTGAAAATATTTAAACTTCTAATCCATGAATGCAAAATGTCCTTACATTTCTTTGTATTCTTTGATTTATTTTTGTAATTTTTGTAGTATTCTTTGTATTACTTCTTTATATCCTTGTTTGTATTGACCCCTAGTTATTTGACTATTTTATTTGCTATTGTAAATGGATTTTTTCCTGATGTCTTCTAATACTTTATTACTTGTGTATTGAAAGTCTACTGATATTTTGAGATTATCCTTGTACCCTGGCTCTTTGCTGAATTTATAAGTTCTAGGTTTTGTTATGGATTTTTTCAGTAATTTCTGTAAATTGGATCATTTCATGGGCAAATATGAATGGTTTCACTTCTTGTTTTCCAATAAAATTTCCAATAAAATATTTCCAAAAAATATTTTTATTTATTTTTCTTCCCTAATTGTTCTGACAAGAACTTTCATTACAATTTTGAATAACAATGGTGACAGTGGACATCCTTGTCTTGTTCCTGATCTTAGAGGAGAAGTGTAGGAGTTTGATATTGGTTATGAATTCCAAAAGTAGATATTGGATGATATTTGTAAACTGGTCTGTTCATCTAAGCATTATTAAATTATAATTAGGGCTTTGATTGGGAAACATCAGTAGGATGTTGAGACTCCACCTCCTTGGTAGGAAAGGACTCATGGAGAAAATTACAGGGCAGAACAAAGATGGAGTTTTAATGCTGGAGCCTGGGAAGTAAGCACACTGAGGAGAAGATCAGCTGAGCCCAGAGACACTCGAGCCACGGGAAGAGAGACAGAGTCGGTCACCTGATAGTCTACAGCAGGCCTTGTGAAGATAGCAGGGGAGCTGGGCCCAGAAAGAGGCAGCCCCAGAAAGACAGAAACCCAGAAAGCCTGAAACCTCACAGACATCAGCAGCCATATGACTGCAACACGTGATAACAGATTTTGGTGAGGGAAGTAACTTATGCTTTATGGCCTGGTAAATGTAAGCTTCTACCCCAAATAAATACCTTTTATAAAAACCAACAGATTTCTGGTATTTTGTATCAGCACCCCTTTGGCTGACTAATGCAGCAAGATTTCAGTCTTTCACCATTAAGCAGGATACTGTTTTAATGGGTTTTTCCTATATGCCCTTTCTCATGTCAAGGTGGTTTCCTTCTATTCCTAGCATTCCTTGTGTTTTTATCAAGAAGAGGTGTTGGATTTTTGTCAAATCCCATTTCTTCATCAATTAAGAAGATCCTGTATTTTTTGGCCTTCATTCTGTTAATATGATTTAGTGCATTAATTGATTTTCTTACATTGAACTATCTTTGCATAACAGGGATAAATCCCATTTGATCATAGTGTATAATTATTTTAATGTGCTGTTGGATTTTTTGTGCTGGTATTTCAAATCTATATTCTTTTTTTTTTCATTTTTTTATTATTTCAAATCTATATTCTTAACAGATATGGCTATGAGTTCTCATTTCTTGTCGTACCTTTATCTGACTTTTCTATGAGGGTGATTTTGGCCTTGTAGAATGAAATAGGAAGTGTTCCCTCCTCTTCTATTTTTGGAAGAGTTTCAGCAGAATTGGAGGTAAGTGTTCTTGGAACATTTTGCAGAATTTCCCTGTGAAGCCATCTGGCCCTGAGCTCTTCTTTTGTGGTGATTTTGATTATTGATTCAATCTCTATACCTGGATTTGGTTTTACTTGATGTTCTATTTCTTTTTGAGTCTGAGTAGGTAGTTTCGGTGTATTTATAAATTTTTCCATTTGTCCATGGGATTTAGATTATCCAATTCATCAGCATTCAGTTTTCACAGTATCTTCTTATAATCCTTTTTATTTCAGAGGGTTCAATAGTTATACCCACTTTTCATTTCAAATTTTTGTTACTTGTAACCAATCTCTTTTTATCTTCACCAGTCTGACTTAAATGTTGAACAATTTTATTGGTCTTTTCAAAGAACCAACATTGCATTTCTTTATTCTTGGTATTGCTTTTAGTTCTTTATTTCATTTATCTCCTCTCTAATCTTTGTTATTTCCTTCTTCTGCTCTCTTTAGTTTTAGTTTGCTCTCCTATTAGTAGCATTTAAATTTTGAGGTTAACTCTCTAATCTTAAATCTTTCTTCTTTTACAATGTAAGAATTTAGAGGTATAAATTTGCTTCTCAGGATTGCTTTTCCTGCATCTCATAGGGTTTGATATGTTTTGTATTTCTTTTCATTCACATCAAGATAGTTCCTTAATTCTGTTCTGATTCCCTATTTTACCCAATAGTTGTTTAAGAGTTGTTGCTTAATTTTAACTTATTTGTAAATTTTCTGTTTCTTCTTATGTTAATTTCTAGCTCCTTTCTGATGTGGTTAGAGAAGATGTATTGTAATATTTCGATATTTTTTTTAATTTATTGAGTCTTGTTCACCTATGACATGCTCTATCTTAGTGAATGATCCATTCACACTTGAGCAGAATGTATATTCGGTTTATATCTCTTAGGTCTTCTTGATTTAGAGTATCATTCATTTCTTGTGTTTCCTTATTGATCTTCTGAGTAGATGGACTATCCATTATTGGAAGTGGTGTATTAAAATATCTTACTATCAGTGTGAAACCTTCAATTTCTTTCTTCAAATATGTCATTATTTGTTTCATTTAGTTTGGTGTTCTGCTACTAGGTGACTATATAACTGTTATATCTTCTTTTTGAGTTGTATCCTTTATTAGTATATAATGACTGTCTTTTTCCCTCATAACTGTTTTGGACTTAATGTACATTTTATCTGATATTAGTATGTCTAAACCAACCCTCTTTTGGTTACTACTCACATAGTGTATGTATTTATCATTTCATTCTCAAATTACATGTGTCTTTGATTTTAGGATGACATTCTCCCAGACAGCATATATTTGCACCATGATTTTAATACATTCTGCAAATCTCTGCCTTTTAGTGAATGGAGATTTTAGTCCATTTACGTTTAATGTCACTACAAATAATTGAGGACTTTCTTCTGCCATTTTATTATGTAGCATTTGTAAGTTTTATAGCTTTTTTTCCTCATAATTCTTCCACTAATGCTTACTTTCATACTAATATGATATTTTGTGTTCTACCTTATAGATTGCCTTCTATTTTATATCTAATACATTTTCCATATATTTCCCAATATTTACTGGGGTTTAAGTCTAACATCCTAAATAAATAATCATATTTAGATTAATACCAACTTGACTTCAATAGCAAATACATACAGTTTTCTTAAACATTCCCCCCACATTTTTTGTTCTTGTTACCACTTATAACTTTGTTCATTATATGTTCAAACCATGGACCTATCATTACTTTTTATTATTTTCATTTTAGCAAATGTAGAAAATAAGTACTGTTACATACCAAACTATACACTCCAACAATACTGGCATGTATAAGTACCAAAATAGCTAACTTAGCTAAAGGTCTTTATTTCTTTATGCCACTTTGAATCACTGTTTAGTGCCCTTTCCTTTCAGTCTGAAGAAATCCCTTTAGCAGTGCTTGTAGAGTAGGTTCAGTGGGTAATTAATTCTGTCAGCTTTTGTTTATGTGAGAATGTCTTAAATCTCCCCTTCTTTTTTCAAGGAGAAACCTGCCAGATATAAAATTCTTGTTTGAAATTTGTTTGTTTTTTCCCCAATACTTTAAGTATATGAATCCACTGCCTCCTTGTCTTCATGATTTTTGATGAGAAATCAGCACTAAATCTAATTGGGACTCCATTTTACATATGCTATTTTTCTATTGCAGCTTTCAGAACTCTTACCTTGTCCTTCGAATTTGGTACTATGATCAATAAATGACATGGTGTATTTTTATTCATGTTTGTACTGTTTGTTATTTTGGGGGGAGGGATTCTTTGTTCTATATATACGTTATTTTTCTAAGGGTGGAAACTTCTCTTTCATTTTTTCTTTGAATATTCTTTCTGCCCTTTAATCTCTTTCTTCTCCTTCTGAGACATCCATAATGCATATAGTGGTGCACTTGAGAGTGTTTCAGAGATTTCCATGGCTATTTCCAATTTTTATAATTATTTTTCTTTCTCCTTTTCAATCTGACTCATTTCAATTGTCTCATCATGGAGTTTGCTGATTCTTTCTTTGGCAAGCTCCAATTTGCTATTGAAAGCATCATGAGAATTTTTCATTTCAGTTATTGTAGTCTTCAACTCCAGCAGTTTTGTTTTGTTACTTTAAAAAAAAATCTGCTTATTTACTAAAATTTTTCATACCATTCCTTCATTTTATTTTCACGATATTCATTAGTTCAGCCTCTGGAATTTCTTTCATTGCCTTGAATATTTATAAGATCATTTATTAAAGTCTTTGCTTAGTATGTCCACATTATTTTCTTTTTTTATTGGTGTTTTCAGGATTTTATCCTCTTACATTCGATAGGCTATCATTTCCTTTTTCTCTTTTTTTGTCTCATTCTTTTCTGCTGCACATCGTAAATTTTAATATTTTAAAATGCTAATTTGGATTTTTTCCCTGATATGTCCATTTCTTGAATTTTTAACAAGCTGATAATAAGACATTTTCTTGTGCTTTGCCCTCCTCTCAGGAAAATCTGCCCAAGATGAATGCAGCATGCAGGGTCCTCCCTGCTTTCCTGAGCCTATGTCTTTTCCTGTGATTTTGTTTGTTAGTTGTTTTGGAGTTACCCTATTTATAGGAGTTTGAATGATTTCTGTATTTCCCAGGGGAAAGCCCTCTCAGATAGTTAAAGTAGGCAAGCCTGTGCCCCAGGCGACCCTCCTCTATAGTTTTTTAAAAATCTTCTTTGGTTTCCTCAAGCTGTTTCCACCTAGAGGGCAAATTCTGAAGCTGGGGTCATGCCAGAGAAGAGTTTGCTAAATCAGTCTTTACCAGCCTAAATAGAAACAGCAACCCATGAATGGGTAGCAGACCACTCTAAACTGCCCTGTATTGGTGATTAACAAGGTTACCAGAAGCTTTTTCCATCACTTCCTAAAGCTGAATGTTCTTTACTTACCTTGCAAATGCAGCCCTTGAAATTTTTCCTGCAGGTCTAAGGAAGTACAGCATCTGTAAATTTCCTCCAGTGTCTCCTTTGTTCAGGCATGTTGGAACAATGACCACACTCAGAGACAGGTATACCAGCTATCTGAAGTTGCTAATCAAAAGCTGTTATTAGTGATCAACCATGATCATCTCTTGCCTTGGGAAAGAGGATTTTTATGTTCCTTTCTGTCACAAATGAGCTAGATAAGGGATGGACCCCACAGTGGCTTGCCATGAGAGCTGGGCACTGGTACCAGTTAACTGTAGTGAAGAGAGTGCAATTTATTGGTCTTGCTGTAGGATTTCCTCTGGTTATTGGTTATGTTACATAGAATAATTTAATAACATGCCATATTAGATAGAACAGTAGTTTATTAAGAGTATAACAATTGCAGGAAATAACAGATTATGGGTTCCCAGGTGTACTTGTGGGCTGGTACAGGCAGAGAAGAGTAAAGTTCTTCCATTGTTAGAATAACAATAAGTCAATAGTAGAATAACAGTAAGTCTACTATAGTACATTGTTCGTTCCCCAATCCTTAGGATTCTAGGCTGGTGATGCCCACTCCACCTCTATGGGGCAGATGGGGAACTATCTTGCTTGCAGTTGTAAACTTTCTCTGTCCTTTGGGATGGTGGTTGTCCATCACCATTTCTTTGTTCATGTCCTGGGTGAGTATAATGAACTGGAGAGTAGGTGTTGCAACTCTGTTAATATTCAGAGACCAAATGGCAAATGGAAAGCCCAAAGATTTAAATATCTTGGACATAAACTTGTCAATTCTTTTAGTAATTATAAGTTCAAATAGAAGTTGCAGAAGAGCCATATATAGGGAAACCACAACTCTGTCACACTGGGGAGCATAAATTCCAAAGTAGGGCACAATGGCAAGACACCAAACTCCTGAGCTGTCAGGCCTGCCTACAGTGTCTGGATGTCTCTAGAATCCTCAGAAGCCCCACATTTGAGGCAATATTTATTGTGTCAGTAAATGAGATCCTGCTGAGATGTGTATAAGCATAGCCTCTAGAATGACCTCCTGACTCACTTTGAATTCTCTTAGCCATATAAACTCTTTTGTCTTTACCAATTCCTCCTTTTGATCAAGGTCTTATTCCACTTGCATTGCTAGTTGGTGCTTGGTGGTAATCCCTTGGCACCAGAGGAGCTCATCCCCAGGTGCCATATCCCATGCCAGGGAGGAAGGTAATACATTTATATGCTGCTTTTGACTTAGAGAGAAGTCACATTTGAGCAACGGGGGAGGGGGGACTCAGGAAGTAACTCTTAGGCAACCTATAAATCTAGTCTATGTTTCAATTTCAAAAGTAAAGGTTCATAGGCACAATCATCAATATCAAGGACCAGTCAATGGTCCATCCTCCTTCACCTGTCACTGCCCATGTATTCAGGGGATTCTTGCTGTCCAATTACAGAATGTGGCAGAACTCACCAGGATTGGAATTGGATATTCTTTTCATTTTTATGTGGATATCAACCCATCGTGACAATGCCCCATGAACACTTGAACTTATTCATATGCCTTATAGGTATGCCCCTGGTGAACATCCTCCCATACATTCCCCATCACTGACACCCCACACCAATGATACTCTCCTGCCACAGCTGTAACCCTTCTGTGATCCAAAACTTCTTCAAATTGCATTCTGTATGTGACTTTACTTTGAACTAACTTTTTTGAAAACAAAATGAAAAAAAGTAAGACACTGGGGAATAAATGGAAGAAAATGTATCTGTATGTACAGGACAACAGATATTACAGTGATGATAGGCAAATTGACCCCAAAAATTAAAAAAAAAATTTCATTATTTTTAATATGCTATTTTTAAAATTTTAATTTATTTTTAGTTTTCTTTAGATTTTTATGTATTTTATTTCTTATATTTGAACATACCATAATTATTTCATTTTCCTATTAATTGTATTTGGCTATTTTATTGACTTCATTTTTGAAGAGGCTTTAGATCACAGAAGAGTTAGAACTGGGGCAGTGGAGGATCATTGGTGTTGGGTATCAGTGATGGGAATACATGGGAGGAAGTTCGCCTGGACATACATAGAAAGTATACAAATGTATTCAAATGCTCACAAGGCATTGTCACAGTGGGTAGAGATTCACACAGTGGGTAGAGATTCACAGAATTCCTATCCTGGAGAGCTCCCTCACATTCTCTAATATAGCAGCAACTGTCCCCCAAGTGCAGGGGCAATGACTGGTGAAGAAAGATGGTTCATTGATGGGCCCTTGATATTGATAACTATGCTTGTGAGTCTTAGCTATTGAAATTGAAACTCAGCTTATTGTTGTGGTATGCCTAAGAGTTGTCTCCTGAGAGCATCCTTGTTCCTCAAATGTGGCCTCTTTCTAAGCCAAACTCAGCATATAAGTAGATTACCTTCCCCCCAGCATGGGATGTGACTCCTGGGGATGAGCCTCCCTGGTACCATGAGATTACTACCAAGCACCAACTAGCAATGCAACTGGAAAGAGTCCCTGAATTAAAGGGGGAAATGGTAAAGAAAAATGAGTTTATATGGCTAAGAGAATTCAAAGTGAGTTGGGAGGGCTTCTCAGAAGTAATGCTTATACATATCTCAGCAGAATCACATAGACTGCCAAAGTGGATACTACTTCAAATAGTGGGACTCCTGAGGGCACTAGAGACACCCAGGTCCTATGGTCAGGGCAGATATCTCCGGACTTTAGTGCCTTGTCAGTGGGCCCTACTTTGAAGTTTGTGTTCCTGAGAATGACAGAGTTGGATTCAGTTATGGCTTTCCTACACATGGCTCATCTGTCCCTTCTATTTGAACCTATAGTTGGTGCTGGATTTGGTAGGTTTATATCCATGATACTTGAATCTTTGGGCTGTCCATATGCCAGCTGGGCCTTGAGCTTCAGCAGAGTTGCAACACCTAGTCTCCAGTTCATTGGACTCACCCAGGACAACCAACAAAAAGGCGAGGATTGACAACCAACATACCAAGGAAATGAGAGAGCCTACAAGTGCAAGCAAGGGAGTCCCTTCCATTGGCCATATGGGATTGAAGCTGACTCTCAGTTAGAGGTGGAGTGGGCATCACCATCCCAGAATCCTCACAATTGGGGAATGAAATATTGACTAGAGTGGACTTACTGATATTCTATGATAGATATGTGATTCTAGCAATGGAAGAAATTACAGCACTGATTTGGAGACAGTGGCCACTGGAAGCTCTGGTGGCAGGGAGATGGAAAGATAGGTGTAATGCATAGGCTTTTTTGGGACTTGGGAATCATCCTGAATGGCATTGCAATGACAGATATATGCCATTATATACCTTCCCATATCCTGCAGAATTGTGTGGGAGAGAATGTAAACTACAATTTGAACTATGGTCCATGCTCAATGGCAATGCCCCAGGATGCATTTTTCAATTGCAATGAATGTGCCACAATAATGAAGGATTTTATTTATGTGGGAGGATGTGGGAGGTGTGGTAGCAGGGCATATGGGAATCCCAATTTTTTTGTGTGTAACATTTGTGTAATCTAAGTATCTTAAAAAATTAAAAAAAAATATTAAAAATGAAGCCAACAAAAGAACCCAATACAAGAAATAAGAAAATGGAATAATGATAGTTTTAAAAATAAAAAACACCAAAATTTTTTTTAAATTTTGAAATAACAAAAAAAAAAAAATTTAAAACTTGGCATTAGGTCTTTAATCACTGTAAGATCTGTAGTCTTGTATGTACAGTGGCATTTTCTTCCATTTATTCTTCCAGTATCTTTATTTTTTCATTTTATCTTCAAAGAAGTTTTAGGTCACAAAAAAGTCACATACAGAATATAGGGGTTTCTCATATACACAGCATCCTCCCCCTATTCCCCATTCCCCAATTAATAGCATTTTACATGTGGATGGTACAGTTGTTACAACTGATGTAAAAATATTTTAGCTTTGCTACTAACCATGATCAATGATTTACATTATGGTTTATATTTTGGACCATATACTTGAATAAATTTTGATGAATTTTAACATATCTGTATCCATCATTGGAAGAACATGTAAAACAACTCCAATGCCTCCCAAATGCCCCATGTTCCATCTATTCTATCCCTCCCCCCACTCTCCTCAGTACCCATGGCAACAACCAAGCTTCACTCCTTGAAGAATAAGATTCATAGTTACTTGCAACAATATTGATGGCTTAACATACTTGCCTGTCCTCTCCTTTTAGGCACTGCCTCTGTTCTCAAGAGACTCCTGTGCCTTTATTTAAGAACATAGCAGGAATCCCAAGGATGGGAGTCCAACACCTTACAGTGCATTATGTCAGTCTCCACCCACTTATACAAAGCACTATATCAGGATTAACCTCATACTACCTAGAAGCCTGCCCCAGGTATGCCTTTCCCCACATGGCCCCCACATCCAACACCTTTAACCAGTAACCCTCAATTGCAGTATTTGCCAAAAGAGTATTCCCCATGTTGTACTTTTAACCACATACCTGCAAATCCCCAGAGTTCATATGCTCCTTCCCCTGACCCTACCCCCAGTTCCATGGACAGTGCAACCCACATCCACACCCTATCACCTTCACAGACCAGCACTGCTTAACCCAGTAATTTCACTGTACCACTGTCATGCCAATCCATTGCACACCTACACCCTTCCAATTTTATCATAGACTTTGCCCATATGGGCATTGGTTCACAACTTTCTACTCCTTTTTTCTTTCCTGTAAACCTATCTACAAGACTCTAGCTCTGTGAGTCTACTCAATTTGCTTAATTCATATCAGTGAGATCATGTAATATTTGTCCCTTCAGTGCCTGGCTTGCTTCACTTAACATAAGCTCTTCAAAATTTATCCAAGTGATCCCATGAGTTAATACTGCATTCCTTCTTACAGCTGAATAATATTCCATTGTATATATATACCAGAGTTTGCTTATCCATCCATCATTTGATGGACATTTGGGTTTTTTCTAAATTTAACAATAGTGACTAATGCTGCTATGAATGTTGGTGTGAATGTATCTATTCATGTCCCTGCTTTCAATTCTTCTGTTTATGTACCCAGCAATGGGATTTCTAGATCATATGGCAGTTCTATAGGCAGCTTACTGAGGAAATGTAAGACTGTCCTCCACAATGGAGACACCGTTCTGCTTTCCACCAGCAGTGGATAAGGGTTCCCATTCCTCCACATCCTCTACAACACTTGTAGTCTTTTGTTTTTTTTAAGAGGCAACAGTCTAATGAGTGTAAGATGCCATCCAATTGTAGTTTTGATTTGCATTTACCTAATATCTAGTGATGTTGGGCATCTTTCATGTGCTTTTTAGCCATTTGTATTTCTTCTTTCAAGAAGTGTTTATTCAAATCACTTGCCCATTTTTTTAAATGGGTCATTTGTCTTTTTATTTTCAAGGTGTAGGATTTCTTTATATGTGAAGGATATTAGGCCCCTATGAGATAAGGTTACCAAATATTTTCTCCATTGAGTAGGTTGCCTTTTCACTTTCTTGACAAACTCCTTTAAGGTGTAAACGTTTTTAATTTTGAGAAGGTCACAGTTACCTATTTTTTTCTTTTGTTGCTCATAATTTGGGTGTAAATTTCATGAAATAATTTCTTAATACAAGATCTTGTAGATGTTTCCCTACTTTATCTTCCAAGATCTTTATGGTATTGCCTCTTATATTTAGATTTTTGATCCATCTTGAATGAATTTTTGTATAAGGTATAAGATGGTGTTCCTCTCTCAATGTTTTGGATACAGATATCCAGTTTTCCAAGCATGATATGTTGAAGAGGCCATTCTTTCCCAGTTAAATAAGCTTTGTAGCCTTTTCAAATATTAGTTGACTGTATATGTGATGATCTATATCAGAACTCTCAATTTGGTTCCATTGGTCAATATATCTATCCTTGTGTCAATATCATGCAATTTTAACCATTGTTTCATTCTAGTATGTTTTAAAGTCAGTAAGTGTGATTCCTCTAATTTCATTTTTCATTTCAATATGTCTTTGGCTATTCAGGGCCCCTTGCCCTTCCAAATAAATTTCATAGTTAGCTTTCCCAATTCAGTAAAAATGCTGTGGTACTTTTTATTTGGATTGTGTTAAGTCTGTAAATCAGTTTACAGATTAAATTTAATGATCTTAATGATGTTAAGTCTTCCAATCCATGGACAAGATATATTCTTCTATTTATTTAGCTCTTCTTTGATTTCCTTTAACAGCATTGTGTAGTTTTCTGCATAAAAGTGGTTTATATCTTTAGTTACATTTATTCATGGGTACTTGGTTCTTTAAATAGCACTTTTTCTTGATTTCCTCCTCAGATTGCAAATTATTGGTGCACAGAAATGCTACTGACTTTTGCATATTGGTCTTATAATCTGCTACTTTACTGAACTCCTTCATAAGTTCTATAAGCTTTCTTGTAGATTTCTCAGGGCTTTTGAAGAATAGGATCATGTCATCTGCAAAGAGTGAAATTTTTACTTCTTCCTTACCAATTTGGATGCTGTACATCTTTTTCTTGCCTAAGTCCTCAAACAGGTACTTCTAACATCCTGTTAAATAAGAGTGGTAAGAGTGAGAATCCTTGTTTTGTTCCAGATCTTAGAGGGAAACTTTTGGGATTTCACAATTGTATATGATGTTAGCTGTGGGTTTTTCATATATCTCCTTTATAATGTTGAGGAAGTTTCCTTCTATTACTATGTTTTGAAGTATTTTTTATCAGGAAAGGGTGCTCTATTTTTTCAAATGCTTTTCTGCATCTATAGAAATGATTGTGTGATTTTTTTTTCTTTTGTTCTCTTTATGTAGTATGTTACATTGGTTGATTTTCCTATATCGAATCATCTTTTCATACCAGGGATGAAACCCACTTGGTCATGGTGTATAATTCATTTGATGTGTTTAGCAAGTATTTTGATGTGATTAGCAAGAATTTTTTTGAGGATTTTACCATCTAGGTTCTTTAGAGAGATTGGTGTAGAGTTTTACTTTCTCATGGCACCTTTGGCTTTGGTATTTGGGTGGTGTTGGCATCATAGAATAATTTACACAGTTTCCCCCCCACTTCTATTTTTTGGAAGCATTTAAGCAGGATTGGTATTAGTATTTTCCAGAATATTTGATAGAATTTACCCATGAAGACAACTGGCCCTGGGTTCTTCTTAGTTGGGAGGCTTTTGATGACTAATTCAATCTCATTACTTGTGATTGGGCTGTTGAGTTCATCAGTTTCTTCTGTAATTTGTCAATGTAGGCTGCTTCTGTTTTTCTAGGAATTTAGGGACAAATTATAAATTATCCATCTTGTTGCCATACAGTTTTTTAAAGTATCGTCTTATGATGCACTTTATTTCTGGGGGGTCAGTGGTGATATCCCCTTCCTCATTTCTTATTTTATGAATTTGCATCTTCTCTCTTTTTTGTTTCTTAGCCTAGCTAAGAAACAAAAGGTCTATGATAGACCTTTCATGCATCCTCTGTTAGGCTCCAAAGCTAGGCCTTTGGGGATAACTAAAGAAAAAACTTTAACATGAGAGATAGGCAGAACTTACATTTATTTTGCCTGCAGACAGAAGCGAAGGTCAGTTTAAATCAACTCAGACCAGACTCCCTATGCTGTGGTTTTATTTTTGCTTAAATACTTAAGTTATTATTTAGCATTTTGTTTGATTATGTATTAGCTTTTATGCAGATGGATGAACATATATAGGTAGTTATATAATTGTATGATTAATAAGTTTAGGAAAACATGCTTGCACATACATTGCATGATCAAAAAATAGTTGGATAATTATACCCCTGGGTGGGACTTTTACTATGTTAATTAAGCAAGTCGAAATGAGGATAGCAAGGGGCTTCATCTGTGCAGGTTCAGCTAACCAATTGAAGCTGATTTTAATACTTCATTGTTTCAACAGGATATTTTCGACCATTTGGCACTAAGAGAGAGTTGCATTTCATTACTTTCTAATTTACATATAATTCTTTCTTTTGTATCCTAGCAACAGAGAGAGAAACACTTTCTTTTCCATATTCGGTCTTCCTACATCCATCAATTTCCACCTTCTAGTTTTTTTGTTTGTTTGTTTGTTTGTTTTTGCCTTTTATTTAATTATTTATTTTTTAATAATTAAAAAAATTTAAAGATACTTAGATTACATAAATATTACACAAAATATATATGGGTACCCATATACCTCACCTCCCACACCTCCCACAAACGCCACATAAACATCTTTCATTAGTGGGGCACATCACCTGCAATAGATAAACACATCCTGGGCATTCCCATTAAGCATGGACCATAGTTCACATTGTAGACCACACTCTCTCCCACACACTTCCACATGTTATATGATGATATAAAAGGGCCTATGTCTGTCATTGCAATATCACTCAGGACAATTCTCAAGTCCTGAAAAAGTGTCTGTATTACAATTGCTTTTCCTCTCCCTGCCCCCAGAGCTTCCAGTGGCCAGTGGCTCCACATCAATATTGTAATTTCTTCCATTGCTTTAATCACAATATGTCTATAATAGAATACCAGTAAGTCAACTCTAGTCCATAGCTCTTTCCCCAATCCTGAGGAGTCTGGGATGATGATGTCCAGTCTACTTCCAATTGAGAGGTGACATATATTCCATGGATAAAACCCACCAAGTGTCCTCGGTGAGTCCATTGAACTGTAGAGTAGGAGTTGCAGCTGCACTGATATTCTGGGCCCAGCTGGCACATAGACAGCCCAAAGACTCCAGTCTCTGGATGCACACCTACAAACTACAGTACCAAGTATAGGCTTGAATAGAAGGGATAGATGAATCATGTGCAGGCAGACATATTTGAGTCCAACTCGGTCACTCTCAGGAACACAAACTCCAAAGTAGGGCCCACTGGCAAGGCACCAAACTCTGAAACTATCTGCCCTGACATAAAACCTGTGTGTCTCCAGAGCCCTCAGGAGACCCTCTATTTGGGGGATATCCCCTTTGAGGTCTATGAGGTCCTACTGAGATGTGCATAAGCACTACATGTGGGATGACATCCCGACTCACTCTGCAGTCCCTTAGCCATATTAACTCATTTGTCTTTACATTTTCCCCATTTTATTCAAGGCCTTTTTCCAGTCAAATTGCCAGTTGGCACTTGGAAGCAATCCCTCAGTTCCATGTCCCATGCTGGGAGGAAGTTAATGCATTCATATGCTGAGTTTGGCTTAGAGAGAGAGGCCACATTTGAGCAACAAAGAGGCTCTTAGGAGGCAATCCTTATGCACCCCATAACAATAGGCTAACTTTCAATTTCAAGGGCAAAGACTCATAAGGCTAGTCATAAATAACAAGGGCACATCAGTGGATCATCCTCCTTTGCCGGGCACTGCCACTGCACTTGGGGGACTATTGCTGATCCCTTACAGAAAGTGGCAGAACTCTCCAGGATGGGAATTCAGTATTCTCTCATTTATTGAGTGATTTTCCACCTACTGTGACAATGTCCTATGAATATTTAAACAATTTTATATACCTTATATATATGTTCAGGTGACCTTCCTCACAAGTACCCCCCATCCCTGATACCCCCCACCAATGATCCTTTCCCATCCCAGTTTTAATCCTTCTGTGATCCAAAGCTTCTATAAAATATGAAGCCAATACAATAGGCAAATACAATTAACAGGAAAATGAAATAATAATGATAAGTTTAAATGTAAGAGATAAAATAGATGAAAACTTTTTTAAAAAGTAAAAATAAAATAAAATTAAAAGATTGGGATATTTAAAAAATGAAAAATAAAAAAAATTTTTTTTGACATTTTGCTTCTTATCACTGCAATATCTGGTGTCCAGTCTGTACCAAGGCATCTTCTCCCTCTCATTCCCCAGTATCTCACTCTTTTTCATTTTGTTTTCAAAGAAATTTTAGGTCAAAACAAAGTCACACACAGAATAGAAGAGACTCTCATATAACCAACCTCCTCTCCTCCCCCTCCCCATATTAATACATTTTTATATGTGGATGTTAGCATTGTTATAACTGATATACAAATAGTGAAAAATAGCTACTAAACATTGTCAGTGACTTACATTATGGTTTACATTTTAGAGTGTACGTTTTCATAAATTTTTACAATATTTATCATGTCCTGTGTCCATCACTGAAAGGTAATGAAGAACCTTTCCACTGACCACTAAATACCCCCTGCTTGATCTATTCTGTTCCTCCATCCCCATCTCCCCAGAGCCCATGATGACCCCCTGATTTGACTCATTGGATCACAAGATATATAGGTACATGCTACTAGAGGTCTCAACACACTGGTTTGTCTTCCCCTATTAGGTATCTGTCTTGCTCTTGAGAGTCCCCCACCTTTCTATTTCTGAACAAATCAGTCCTCCCAAAGATGGGAGTCCAGCTCCTTCCCACTCATTATGTGAGTCTCCACCCACTGATACAACACATTATGACAGAATAAACACTTATACAGTCCCTAGAAGCCTGCTTGAGGTGTGCCCTGTCCGGAATGCTACCGCCCAACCAACACCGTAAACCAGTGACCCTTCCTTATCACATTGCAATAAGAGCATTCCAACCTCTGTACTTTCAACCTCATACTCACAAATTCCAAGTATTTACCAGGTGCTTCCCCCAACTATCCCCTCAGTATCCTGGGTTCTCTAAACCACTCTCCCCAATCTACTGACCTATCAACCCTGCACCACCCAACCCAATAATAACACTATCATCCTGTCCTATCCCTTCAATATGCAAGTACACTCTATCACTATCACTGCTTCTATTTAACATTGCCTTAGAAGTACTTGCTCAAGCACTGAGGCAAGAAACAGCTATAGAAGGCATACAAATAGGAAAAGAAGAAGTAAGAATTTCACTATGTGTAGACGACATGATCCTATACCTAGAAACGCTGAGAAATCTACAAAAAACTTCTAGAACTTATAAAAAAGTTTAGTGAAGTCATAGGCTATAAGATCAATGCTCAAAAATCAGTAGCATTTTCTGTACACCAATAACAAGCAATGTGAGGAGGAAATCAAGAAAAAACTACCATTTACAACAGTAACTAAAAGAATCAAATACCTAGGAATAAATTTATCTAAAGATGTAAAGAACTTATATACAGATAACTACATAACACTTTTAAAGGAAATCAAAGAAGACTTAAGTAAATGGAAGAATATTCCCTGTTCATGGATAAGAAGACTAAACATCATCAAGATGTCTGTCCTATCCAAACTAATCTACAGATTTATTACAATCCCAATAAAAATCAATACTGTATTTTGTAAAGAATTGGAAAAACTAAATACAAAATTTATTTGGAAGGGTAAGAGGCCCCAAATCACCAAAGACATATTGAAAAAGAAAAATGAAGTTGGAGGTACCATACTCCCTGACTTTAAAGCACACTACAAAGCTACAGTGGTCAAAACTGCATGGTATTGGCACAAGGATGGACATATTGAACAATGGAACTGAATTGAGAGTTCTGATATAGGTCCTTGCATATACAGTCATCTGATATTTGACAAGGCCACCAAGCCCACTCATTTGGGAGAGAGTGGCCTCTTCAACAAGTGGTGCTTGGAGAACTGGGTATCCATATCCACAAGACTGAGAGAGAAACACCATCTTATACCTCATACAAAAATCAACTCAAGATGGATCAAAAATCTAAATATAAGAGCCAAGACCATAAAGACCTTGGAAGATAATGTAGGGAAGCATCACCATGAACTTGTAATAAGAAATGGTTTCATGAACTTCACATCCAAAGCACAAGCAGCAGAAGAAAAAAATAGATAAATGGGATCTTCTCAAAATTAAAAACTTCTGGGAAGTGGCTGTGGCTCAATCAGTAGGGCTCCTGTTTACCATATGGGAGGCCCCGGGTTCAGTTCCCGGGGCCTCCTGGTGAAGGCAAGCCTGCCCACATGGCATGGTTAGCTGACCCAGCGAGCACAAGCAGCAAGGGGGGGATAAATGAATAAATAAATAAAATCTTAAAACAAACAAACAAACAAAAAAAAACTTCTGCACCTCAAAGGATACGGCCTACCCAATGAGAGAACTGTATATTTGATAGGAGCCTAATATCCCCATAAATAAAGAAATCCTACACCTCAAAAATAAAGAGAGAAACAACCCATTTAAAAAATGGGCAAGTGACCCAAAAAGACACTTCTCCAAGGAAGAAATACAAATGCTTATAAAGCACATGAAAAGATGCTCTACATTGCTAGCTATTAAGGAAATGCAAATCAAAACTACAATGAGATACCATCTTATACCCATTAGAATGGCAGCTATTAACAAAAGAACAGTCTATAAATGTGGGAAAGGATATGGAGGAACTGGAACCCTCATTCACTGCTGGTGGGATTGTGGAATGGTCCAGCCACTGTGGAGGACAGTTTGGCAGTTCCTCAAAAAATTAAATTTAGATCTTCCATATGATCCAGTGATTACACTCCTGGGTATATTATATACCCCGAAGAATTGAAAACAAAGACATGAACAGATATATGCACACTAATGTTCATAGTGGCAATGTTCACTATTGCCAAAAGTTGGAATCAACCCAGGTGTCCATTAACAGATGAATGGATAAACAAAATGTGGTACATACATACGATGGAATATTACTTAGCTGTAAGAAGGAATAAAGTGCTTACACACAGGATAACATGAATGAATCTTGAAGACCTTTTGTTGAGTGAAGCAAGCCAGGCATTGAAGGATGAACTGTACATGACCTCACTGATATGAATTAAGGAAATTGAGCAGTCTCAGAGAGCCATTGTCTGAAAGATATGTTTACAAGAATGAGAAAGAGAACAGAAGACTGTGTGCTATCACCCTCCTAGTTTTTTGGTAATATTTTTATCACATGGAAAGGGATGAAGCTCAGATTTTTGTAACTCTTTTTTGCTGACACTGTGGATGTTGATCTCATTGGAAACTATAGTAAGAAGATGGTTTGAGGAGGTAAAATCAGTCTAATAGAGTTTGCGATTGCTTTTGAATAAAGTGTTGCATGGATGCTATGAATACAGGTGCAACCACTAAATTAATTAACATAATAACTAATGAAGGGGAGCAGTTTCTTGGTGAAACTGGGCAGGTTCCAGAAGGAGAAATTATTTCCTTGAGTTATGATGTTATTGACTTTGTTTTTTAGATTTTTAATGCTACCACTTCTCTGGAGATTGGTGGCTAAGTAGAAGGATGCAGCTGCTGTTTCAGTGGATGTTGTGATCCTTAAGAAAGTAAACAAAGGGATTAATTGGAATGATAATATGTGGTGTTACATGCTTTGGGGGTCATATTTATAAATGTTTGTTGAATTTTGTTAACATAAACTCTTCTGACTAATGTTTCCAAGGTGAAGATTAACTGAATTGTTCCACAGTACAGCTGATCTAGGTATTACTTAGTATTGATTGTGCAAATCTACACAGTACCAACACATGGTTTTTTTGTTGAGATTTCAGATGATGTTCAAAACAGGTGTGAGGGATGATTGGTATCATCATCGCCTCAGGGCTAGGTATTGGTAGGTTCTGTAAGAGAAAGAACAGAATTAATATTTGGAGGAGTTTTTGTTTTTTTAATAAGAAATGCAGGTAGCCAACCAGCTCCACTTTATATTTTGCTTCATGCTCAAGTCAGGACTTGATTTTCTGTGACTTATGGGGAGAATAACTTAATTTAGAGAAGAGTACTTAATTTAAGTTCTCATTTAGGGGCCACCCTAACCTGAAGGAGAGCTAGGTTAAGTGTTCCTATTTTAACTGCATTTTTTGGTAATGTTTGCATTGGTTTGGCTATTAGCATTTTAATTGGACGAGGGGCTGTAACTTGAGGTGCTGAATTTAAACAGGTGAAGATTGGAGACAATTTCTTAGTTCATGGTTGTAAAGATCCTTTTTTACTTTTTGTTTGCTCCTTTAAAGGCCATTCATCCATTCTAAAATACCTGCATCAGTGGGGTTATAAGGCAGATGGAAAGTTTAAACAATATTCTGATTCATAGCTTAAGACTGCATGAGGTGACCAGTAAACAGAGTTTCTTTAATAGTGGTTTGCTGGTTGCAAGAGTTCTGTGGCAGTGACTTTGGTAGTGAAAGCATACTTTGGCACTTTTGAGAGTGGGAGGGGACTGATGTAATTCACCTGCAATTGTACTATTGGAGTTTGTGCTTGGCCAATATGCTCCATCCAGTGAAGTAATTGTTGCAATTGTTGGAGTGAGCACAATGGACACTCATAGGTGATGTCCATGAGCTGCTGGTGAGTAACAGGTAGCTGGAACTGCTGCCACAGTGTCTGAGAGCCATGATGTCTGCTTTTTCCTGTGGAGTTACTCTTCTGCTTCTTGGGTTTCAATGGCATGGTTTTAGATCTTCAAGAGGGTATCTCCTTCAACATTCCCAAGAGCTGTGTTAGAGGAGTAGGCAGGGACATGATAGACATTTACTTGTCATCACTGGCAGGTGTTTTAGATATTTTTCCACAGATCTTTTCTCCACAGAGGACAGCCCACTACAGTCCATTGTTCTTGTTTTGTTTTTAGTATTTGTAATTCACCCCTGGATAAGGATGGTAGTTTTCAGAGTGACTGGATAATATTGGGTTAAGCCTTGTACTTACAATAGGACGTGGCATGTTGTACACAGTTGCTTTTTCAAGGGGCTACATCATAATTTGGCCACCTTTGACAGTTGGGACTAAAATCAAAGGGGTGCTTGCTTACAATGTTGCCTTTGCCACAAACTGCACCTGAAGTTAGTACTGGCTATATCCAATTCACAGGGTAAGTTAAGATTTACCCCTTTACTGCTTGAGTTTGCGCTATTATTCTCTTTACTTTATTAAAAGCAGCTTGCTGGGGGTCCTTAATTTCAATATACAACTTTTTCTGCTTAACACATACATATTTGAGCTAAATGAGGGATGATGGGTTTCCAGTACCCTCCAAAAGGCTATTAATGGTTTGGCATTTCAGGACACTTTAAGATTAAAGTATAAAATGCTATTTTGATAAAACGGACTCTCTGCTTTGTATATTAACATAAAAACTTATTTGCTTTTTTTAGCCATTTGAATAGAGTTTTTTAAAAGAATTTTTACTTGTTAAATTTATTATTACCATCTGGATGTATCAAAATATACATTGAACAAGCAGACAAACACAAAAGTGTTAAGATACAACAACAGAAACAAAGCTTATTAATTTAACTTACAATTCTTATTCTTTTGGTATGGTTGTTTTTAAGCTTTCCTTCATTTTACATCTTTGATTTTTACTGTTTTTAAGATTTTTGACTGGGGCTGAAAGGGATTCACACAGCATTAATTCACAACTTCTTAGTTTCCTTATTTTCTACAACTCAAAGAAGATTTGAATATCTGGGCCTTTTTTTTTTTGCCTATTTTTCTTGCTGTTTATAAAACAAGTTTAATTGTGATATAGTGTTAAAATTTAAACATCCACTTTTTTGCTAAATTTCTCTGTTATTTAATCTATATCTAGGTTAAGCTTCATTATCAAAAAATAACTGTTTCTGTAGCCCAGATTCCCCAAATTGAGACCAATTTTTCAGGATGCATCTTAGTGGTGAGCACTCAGGTACTGATGCCTCATTCTCCATGGTGGCAGAAGGATAGAGAGAGATAACAGCCAAAACAAAAGCACAAAAGGCAGTGGTCTTCCCCATTAAGGGAGCAAGGGAGTGGGACTTAAAGCCACAAAACCTTTCCTACTACCACTAAACCTTTGCTACCTTAGTGAAGGCAAACCAAATGCTAACTTGCAGTTAGCCAATGCCGAAGAGAAATGACAAAACTGAAAGCAAATGCTAACTTTTGGTCAGCCAGAATGGAAAAAAAAATGAGAGCAATAAATAAAGGAACAACCCCCACCTCCCCAAGGAAAGGAGTTGAAATGGTTCTCTGTTCTAACTTCATGAGCTGATTCTATCAGTGGCTTAAAAGGAACTCTGCCCTGGGTTACTGCTGAAACCTTGGGAAAATCCCAAGGGGCCACTGGAGTCAGGTATTCTTTGATGCAGACAACCTCCTCCACAGTCCACTGTGGAAGCATTCCCTGGTTACCATTTTCATTTATTTATTTTGGTACAGCAGAGTCACCAATTTGTTAGGTCCCAAAGCTGGGCCTTTAGGGATAACTAGAAAAAAAACTTTAACATAAGAGTCAGGCAGAACTCACATTTATTTTGTCTGCCCACAGGAGCCAAGGTTGGTTTAAAGTGATTTAAACCCTACTCCCCAAGCCACAGTTTACTGTTGCTTAAATACTTATATTACTATTTAGCATTTGGTTTGATTATGCATTAGCTTTTATGCATATATATGAACACACATAGCAAGTTATATAATTGATCAGTATGTTTAAGAAATCATGCTTGCACATACATTGTATGATCAAACAAATGGTCTATAATTCCATCCCTGGGTGGGAATTTTACTATGCTAATTAAGCAAGTTGAAGTGAGGACAGTGAGGGGCTTCTTCTGTGCAGATCCATCCAAGGGATTGAAGCTGGTTTTTATACTTCATTGCTTCAAGAGGATATTCTTGACCAAAAGAACAGGAATTTGGCATGAGAGGGTTGCATTTCATTACTTTCTAATTTACATATAATTCTTTCTTTTGTATCCTAGCAACAGGGAAAGAAACAAGTTACATTCAGGTATTTAGTCATCCTACATCCATCACTACCACCTCAAATTAAAAGGGCAATAATATGTTAAAACAGACTCAAACAACAACTATGAAAAGGCCATCACAAAAGGCAAATTACTGGTTGGTGCCCTCATGTAGCTAAAATTATTTACACATAAAATATTGTACTCTAGCTAAAGGAAAACAAAATCCTGAAGTATATGTTATAAAACACCTACCTAAAAGGGGTGAAGAACCAGACAACTGCCTGGTTAAGCTACACCAGAGAAATTCTAGTCTTGGATACCCTACTGCTATTTTTCATTTTACCACTAGAGAACTCTCCTTGTGGTAATTTTGTGGTTTGCCCAACAGTAGTATTACCACAAGGGCACCCAATTCTAAACTGGAGGTGATGCGACCCTCAGGTGTCTCCCTTTTGTGGGACATCATGTGAAAGGGGAAGGAGTGACAAAAAAATGTGGCACCAGATTTCCCATGTTACTCCTGGGATTATTAACCCTTCAGTATATGTGAGCAACATTTAAAGACTATGAAAATTTGTTCAAGGTGTGACTTACCTCCCTGGACTAAGTGATGGGAGCCAAAAAGACTTGGTTAAGTGAGACAATGGTTCCCAACAAAACTTGTGGCTTCATAATTTGGACAGTCTGGGTGTCCATACCTGGACAATCCTCACCTCAATTTGTTGGGCAAGAGCATTTTCTCCCCTAGAAGGTAAGCGTTGGAGAGTCAGGAAGGTTGTCACTTTCTCTCCCCAGGCTATCTTGCAGTGATGGATAACCAGGTGACTACTGATCCCTAATGCTATAGACTTTTGCTAGAGCTACAAACCAGACCAATTACTTCCTCTGTCATAAATTAAATTAAGATAACAGGCCATCTTTCCACATAATTCTTGCCCCAACACCTATATTGGATTGGGTTTACATGTCTTTAGATATCTCTCCTTCTGACCTTCAGAGTAAGACATAGCATTAAATGAAAATGCATTTTTCATGCAGAATACCAGATATGGCTTACATTACATGATACAATTTTTCCACAAAAAAATATGAAAATTTATTCTCAATTTGAAAGGGCTTTATGATTCTGATTCTCACAGGCTGAGCCAACATTCTAATGGTTACATTAATTAGCCATTTGTAACTCAGAATTTAATTGATGAACATAGCCTTTTTACATTAGAATACATATCTAGAAATTTTTCAACATTAATTAACCAATACTCATTTAACTTCAACCTACACCAACGGGAAAAATAGTTATATTTCTTCTTCCTTTTAATATTCTATGCACGATTTGATATTATATTTTATGAACTTCTGAAACACTATACTGGTATTTCTAAGTATGTGTTTTAATTCATATGTTCTTCATAAGGTAGTCTATGTCAAGCAGGAAGCTTAAGTTTCTCTAACCTGAATACTTTTTCTTACAATTTTTAATAGCATAATTAATTTAATAGCATGATTCATCCTATTATTATCTCAATAATAGGATGACCATTTATTACATGCATATTTCTACATATTTGTATTTTAATTCTATATTATGAAAAATGATCTTCAAACCTCTCTAAACTATAGTGAGATAGTTTTATTGCTTAAAATTATATATATATATATATATATATATAAAATATAATAGTATTTCTATGCATAAATAATTTCCCTTAGAACTCTAGCATTCCTAAAGCTGTGATTTATTTTCTGATACCAAAATTCAGATTAAAAATCATACCTTATCTCTATAAGAATATTAACTACTGGTTTTAAAATGTCCCACTGTACCCTTAATTGTCTTAGTGCATTTGAAGTCATTTAAAAAATATTTATCTTCTTTCTTATTCAAAATATGAATTTCTTTCAATGCTTTATAGATATGAGATTCTTATTTAAAATCATGAATGAGCCAAGTGAAAGCTGCATAAAATCTTTCATACCCTGGAGCTAAATGGCTGGTGAGCTTTTCTTTAGTTAAATGTAGGAATGGAGCTAACCACAATATCCTTTGGTCCCATCTCTACCATATAGCAGGACTCTTCTCTCAGGCTTCAATTTACAAAACCTATCCATGGTTACCCCTGACAATTTTCTTGGTTTCTGTTTCAATAGGCATGTACCTTCAGGTATTTTCAACCACACACAAGGAAGCTAACTGAAGGTTGAGAATTACTGGTGTTAATATGATGGAGTTACTTGAAATCCAAATTTGCATACCAGGATTCAAGATTTCATGTTCCTTCCCTCTGCCAAAAGCTCAATTCTCTAAATGTTAAGTATCTAAAAGCATCAGTCCTCTTTCTGCTCACATATATCCTATTACATAAGGTGTCTTCTCTTGATCATTAATCATCCATTTTCATATTTTATCTCCTAAAGTGTATAAATATCAATTCATAAGTAATTCAAATCTTCATCTCTGAGGGTCATAATTTTTATATTTCTTGACTATTATTCTGATGGTGTCTTCATCAAGAAAACATAAGTATAATTTCCTTGGACAAAAAGTCTGCTAAAGATTTTAAGGAGAGCTATGAGATGAACATGCTTATTTAATATTGACTAAATAGACAGCTGGTTGGAACATGGTTGGGTTTCAGGCCTTTAATCTACACAGTTACTCAGGTCCTACAGCTTCTCTATCAAGAGCATTTTGAACTTCTCTTTAACTCCTTATTTTTTAACACTTCACTGCACTAACTTGTTACAGACATGGTTACATAGTTAGTTGTTGTCTCTGTCCAAAATTAGAAATATCAATTCCACACATATTGTGAGAAACAAGAAAATATAGAGTTTAGATTTCTCAGAGCAGGAAATACAAAATCCATGTGCATTAAGTGGATTGTTAAAACCCAGTTCATGAAGTCATCTCTGTTCTTATAGTTACTTGTTTTGACACAAAATCTTCAGTAGAGTTATAGCACCCAAGGAGATACTTCTCAAATATTGAACAGTTAAGGAGGTATGACCTTGTTCCAGAGGCATAGGCACAATGGACGCATTCTCTCATTTCACATAAATTAAATTAAAATATAAGTATTAGAAATGGTAATACATGAGATGAGGAAGTTTTTGAAGAATTAAATAAAACATTTAGCAGTAGCATTAATTTCCATTTTTAAAACATAACCAATTTTCTGACTGTAAATTCCTTACTTTAAGTTTCAGTGGCCTACAATTTAAAAAATTGTCTCTTGCTCATAATTCATACCCATTGTAGTTTGGCTATTCATTAAACCACCAAGGAGAGATAAGTGGTTTGGTTATTCAAATCTCTAATTTTAATGGAATTTGATTGAGGTATATTGAATTATTATTGACCTTATACTGCTCTTGCCTGTAAGAAGATATTATTCCATTAGTCCATTGATATAAAGACTGACCAAATGGTGGATTTATTCAATATAAATGAAAAAGGAAGGAAGAGCATAAATTAAAGAGTTGGAGAAAGTGTTTCCATAATCAGTTTTCTTTATGATACTTGTATAAATGGTTCTACACCAGATTGGGTTCCAATGTGAAGATCTGTAGCAAACAGAAAATGGACTGGTATTAAGAATAGGCGAAATTGACTGAATATTGACTTTTCACACTCATATGACTTATCTTACCCATTCAATTTTTGTTGTACTATATTCTAAGCAGGTTGTATGAATGAACACACATAATTAGTCTTTGAGAATGCTCTTTGCTCAATTCCTCATAAATACATTATATTGGTAGATATTTCAAATGTTTCTAATGTGTATCATTGTGTTTTTAAGTTTAAACACACTTTAACCCTAATCTGGAATTCTCCTCTGTGGAATTCTTGTCTAAATTATTTGTGATGGATATACTTCCCCAATTTGTTACATAGATTTTTAAGTTTTTCTATATCTTTTGAAGAATAGAAATTCTCAACTCTAATATAATTAAATTTATAAATCATTTCCCTTGTGATTTGTGTTTTATTTCTTGTATGAGATATAGTTACCAAAGCTAATATTTAACAGACATTATCCAATGGTAGTGTCTAAAGCTATTATAATTTTGACTTTTATAATTGATCCTTATACTTCATCATTTGTACATGGTGAAAGGTAGGAGTGAATTATTCTTTTTACTTTATATGAATTTCCAACTGTCCAATCACCATTAACTGAAAAAGACATTGAAAATATACTACCATAAACAACCTGGCATATTGTGTTCCTAAATGAGAGGATCTGTAGATGTCTCCTTTATTCTTTTGCACTGGTTTCCTAGATTATTTCTGATCCACACCACATATTTATGAATATATTTAATGAAAATTATATTTGAGAAAATGGTAGTTAAAATTGGAAGATATATATTTGGCTTTTGACTTCATATGCTTCAAGAAAGCACATGGAAATGGTTGAGTTTATGCTATGGATATTTTAAATTGGATATTACTTTAAAAAAAAAAGAATAGATAAGGCTGTAGGGAAATAATTATTGGCAGGTTGATTTATTAACTTGTGGAAATTTGCATATACTCGGGAAAATATTCATGAAATTAGACTAAATTTATTTCAGAAATCATGCCTAATTACAATTCAAGATTTTTAGAGAAACCTCAAAGAAATTAATAAAAGTTGTTGAATATTTGATCATTTTGTTGAGAAAATTTTAACACTCTAAGCCTAATAATTTTTCATCATGTAACTAACTATATATTGATAATTGGATAAAGAAAAATCTATTATATTCTGAATCAATTGACATTTCAATGAGCAATTTAAAATAGTCATAATGTAAACACTAAGGTTTACAATGTTTCTCTCTTTTTTCATAATTCTTTCAACCATCTTACACATAATCACTCTTCTGATTGGAAATGCAAGTTCATAACATGTGTATATACTATTTAAGAAATAAATCCTAATTTGCAATATTTTTCAAAATATCCATACACCTTCTGAAATGATCCCATCTACTGTACTCTTGTGAAAAGGCAGAAATAGAGTTCTAATTCATTAGTAAACAAATGGGTTACATGCTCTTCTTTGACCAGTACAATATTATCTAAAGTAATGAATGTGGGTTTAAAATCAATATATGAGAACATTTTTATAAATTACAATCATTCTGCCTTTGAAAACTAGGAACATTCTTAGATAGATATGTAGGTAGAATCTGGACCATTTGTGGGCATATATGACTCTGGGTAGGCCTATCAGGATTTATACTGTTTGGAGTGTGCTGCACTTTCTTGACATGGATATCTGTGTCCCCCAAAAGAGTTGGGACTTTTTCAGCCATTATTTCCTACAACACTCCTTCTGACCCCTTTCTCTTCTCTTTCCTGCTGGGATGCCTAGAATTTATATGATTTTGCAATTTGTATTGTCATTCAATTCTTTGAGTCCCAGCTAATTTTTTTCCATCTTTTTGTATATCTGTTGTACTATCTGTGTGATTTCAGATTTATTATCATCTACATTACTAATTCTTTTCTCTGCCTGTTCAATCTGTTATTTGCTTCCAGCATATTTTTATTTTCTTGCATTGTGCCATTCATCAACATAAGATCTGTTGTTTTTATATATGTTTACAATTTCTTCTATGTTTCCAAGTGTCTTCTATCTCTTCCTTCACTTCATTATTCTTTCATATTTGTTTTACATCCTCAATTATTTCCACATACTACATGTCTTCCATTTTTTAGTTTGTTCATTAAACTGGACATGTTATCCTGTTTCTTAGTATGACTTGTAATTTTTTGCTAGTGTCCATGCATCTGTTTATCATGATAGGCTTATTTAAATTGCTAGCTTCTCTTTCTACTCAAAGGTTTTATTTTGCTATATATTTTTTAAGGTTCCTTTGACACCTGGTTCCACTTATTCTATATTGTTGCAGTTGTCTGTGTTCCTCCAAAAAGATATTAAGACCATAGAAAAATAAAGGAGATATGAAAAAGAATTAAAAAATAAAGGGAGGAAATGTATATTAAAAGTATCAGGAAGAAAAGAAAAAATAAATAACTAATAATTGAAAAATCATAAAATATTTTTTAAAATTAAGAATAAAAAAATAGAGTTAAAAAAAATGAAGAAACAGGAGAAAAAGATAGATTAAATAAAAGACCAGAAAGATGAGAAGAGACGAAAGGTCAGGACCTAACAAGAGAAGGTGGAATGAAATAAACACAATGGAAAAGGGTATAATGAGACAAAGAAATGAAAGAAGTTAAGAAGAAAAGAAAGAATAATGGAGACAAAAAAGCAGCAACTACAAAAAAAAAAGAGAGAGAGAGAAATAAACAACCTTCTCTCTCAGGCCACTTGCAACCACCTCAGGCTGCCAGTGCTTACCAATCAATCTTGTGGCAAGCCCTTCCTCCCCAGGTAAGGTACCCAGTTGTAGAGAAAGGAATAAGGAATTAAAAATTTTAAGAAAATAACAAATAAATAACCTAAGTGGAAAAAAATATCTCAGCCTAAATTCCTAATTCTGAGGCTGCTTGTTCTTCAATTCCTGCTCCCTGCAACTTGTGGGAGTGTCTCTCTAAAGCTTTATCACTCAGGCCAGTTAGGTCTTGCTTTTTTTTTTTTTTTTTTTTTTTTTAGAGTTACTGGATATTGAAACTGAGATCTTGTATATATGAAGCAAGAATTTACCCACTGAGCTCTACCAGCTCCACCAGTTAGGTTAGCCTTCTGAAGACTTTTGAGAACTTGTATTCTGCATCTTTCTTTCCTCTTTTACCTCAGGCAAGTTAGGCTTCTAATGTTTTGGCATTTGCTTCTCCAGGTTTCCTACTCTTCCTGGATATTAGGCACCATTCATCCTGCCTTTCACTGATCCATATCCTCTCTTTTCCAGTACAGGTGGGTGTGTGAGTCTAACTGCTCAATTCCTCCCTTCCATCTCCCTGGAGCTAAAAACTCCAATGGAACAGGGCCTACAATGGAGATTTAGATTAATCAGCACAGATATGGGATCATCAAACTGTTGAGGGAGCCCTCTCAATAGGCTTCTGCAGTTTTATGGTCCCAGGGTCTAGGAGTGGAAAGGTACTAAGGACTGAGACTCAGTGGAGAAAGTGTCTTCAAAGTGTCCCTCTCTTCCAAGAAGATCTCTGGATAAGAAGTCTCATATCAGGGAAGCATTTTAATTGAGAAACCTGGGCTAGGAATGAAGATGTGAACAAGGGCATGAATGGCCATAGGTCCTTGAGTCCTTGACTGCAAGTCCCTTCAAAGACTGAAAAGCACTGGCTGAGCACCATTTCTGCTGTGGGAAATTCAGCTTTTCCCCATGTGGTCTTTCATGTAAAGACTTTTTAGTTTTCTATAGACAGGCACGAAAAACATACATATGTCTTTAATCAGGTATTCAACTCCTCAGAAGAAAAGAATAGTGATGTGTTAGAATGAATATATTTCAGAAATCAGAGTCAAAAATCACTTTATCTTATCCATAAAGGAACAAATATGTAGTAAAGGATATGTGATCACTTTGTTGAGAAAAGTTTAACTCTCTAAACTTTAATCTGTATTCAATAGAGTACACTAGCTATATATTATAAATTTGAAAAGAATATATTCTGAATTGCATTTAGAGTTGAACACATGATTAAAAAGTACTCTTAATATAAACACTAAAAGTTTTTAGACACTTTTTTTTTTATAACTTTTCTTTAACCTTTCAGAGAAAGACTCTCCAGACTGGAAATACAAAGTCATAGTACATATAAGAGAATACAATAAAAAATCCTACTTTGGACCCTTATTCTAAATATGTCATGACCCTTCTGAGATGGCTTTTCTTGCATTGCCCTTTTCAAGAGAGGATTATAAAAACCCAATTCATTATTGCCAGAATTTTTCACATGACCACCAAAATAAGAATATGGATATAAGATATAGCATGTTTATACATGTTTAAATATGTCTTCGCTCTGCCACAAGAAACAGTAACATTCCATAAAGAGGCTGCTCCAATTACCTGGGCATAGAATATTAATGGCATGGAGTAAAGTCATAGCCAAGACACAAGGGCATTCGCAATCTAAGAATGGCATAGAGTAAAGCCATAGATAAGCCACAGTTTGAAAATAACTTTTGCTGCTCTCAGTATCAATATCAACAAAAAGCTGATTTGCTAATAAGGAATTATCGTGTGATATTTAACTTTTAAGCCCCATTGCTATTATGAATTAGTATTTTTAATTTTCTAATGTTACTGAGAAATTTACTAGAGCAAATATTAGTGAGATAAATATAACTTGACCATGATATATTTTATTTTTCATCACTCATGCCCATTTATTTTTATTTTTGAATTACCAAGTTTCTTGAAACCATTCTCTTCTATTGCATCAAGTCAATTTCATTACTATATATGCTCCCAAATCTTCCTATCCTCCTTTTCTTATTTTGAATGGTGTATTATACCACTTAAATCATTCTATTGGTCTAATTCTTTGCTTAAGTGATCTTTTCAAATGGAAATCTCATAGTAGTTCTACTCATGTTTTATCCAAAGAATTTGTGAGCATTATAAAAGTGAATACTTGACATTTCTTACATTTTTTATCCCAATAGCAGTTTTATATTTTTGATATGTAATTCCTTCTTTTACTTCCTAAAAGTTCTAAAATTCAAGTACATAAAAAGTAACTATATGGGAGATAGAGCATGAGGGCATTGATTTAAGTGGGCACTCACCAGTTCTTTCACAGAGAATGGTTGAGAAGTGGCAAGATATTTCCTGAGTGAGCTGATTTGGGAACCACAAAGCAGGAGGCTTCAGGGCATTGATCTGGACAGAATTGGAGAAAGAGATAAAAAGTCCAAGGGAAAACCATGAGTTTCTCACCCCCATGGGCTGGAAACAGCAGGTGGCTAAGCTCCACACTCAAAGCAAAAAGCTTCTGTGAACCCCCTGACTCCCATCAGCCACTGAGTGAGAAAGAGCATTCTCCAGGAGTAGGAAGGTTATGATGAAGGGTAGCAGTGTTACTTTCCTGTGGGTTTAGATACCTGGACCCTCTTTGAACTTTAAGGAACAAACTGCCTGGCAAGAGGTGGCTCAGGGTAGAGGGGAGAATTGAATCTTCTAAGGCATCCTGAATTGCCTAACTGACTAGGCGAGATGACTTCAACTGGGAGAGAGTAGAGTCATGCAATTGATTATTCTGGTGCTGAAAACTTTCAAAATTCCAAATCCTCTAAGGTAGGTGAGCAGTAGGAAGTGCTTAACAACCTTCCAAGGGCCTATTTAAGGTCCCCTGGAAGGAGGGAGAGGTCTGGAAGAAGGTTGAGAGTCATTTCTCTGTGGTGAGTTTGAATACCAGGATGCCATTTGAATTTCAACTTGAACAGGACAAGTGAGAGAGGTCTGATCACACAGGCAATCCCACCCTGTTGCCCTGGAAAAGAAAAGAATAAGAATAAAAAGAGGGCAGGGACAAACAGGCTATTAATCAGCATGAATCTACCCTAGGGAAAGTGACTTGTAGCTCTCTAGTTAACTGGCCCAATGAGGAAGTTTAGCTCAGTGGAGGGGCTAAACATATAAATCTATTAAGTCCCTGGTTTGATTACTGACTTTTCTTAGAGTAGTGATCCACTGAGTTATCAAACACCCAGTTGATACTTTAGGACAGGGAAAATATAGACATTCTTTTTGTATTAGCATCTCTTGGGTCTCTTATTTTTCTTAAAAAAGCTTCCTTTATTTTAATTTAACTTAGTTTACTCACTAAAATCAGATTCAAAACCTACAGAGAGTGCATATATATTTATATATGATTTTGCAAATGTTGGTATGTATTGTGAAAATTTTTATTTTTACCCACAATAAATAAACAAACAAACAAATAAATAAATAAATAAATAAATAAATAAATAAATAAATAAATAAATAAATAAAAGCCTACAGAGGGCAGATTGCAAGGTAATTGATTGATGAACAATGGCAACCTGAGAAGCACCTCAGGAGCCTAAGAGGGAAGAATGTTTTTCCTAAGTTTTTGTTTGATTGCTTGCTTGAGTGTTTGTGTTTTGTTCTTTTTTCCCCCTCTTTCTTCCCCCCACCCCTTTTATTCTTTTTTTTAAAAAATATGTGCTGCTATCTTGTTTCTTGTTTGCTCTGTTTCCCCCTTCCCTTCGTTTCCCTTCTATTTGTATACCAATTTTGTCTACCTACACTAATGATTTTCCCACCTTCACCTTCCTATCTTGTTTTCTGTTTTTTCTTACATTCCACCTCTCTTTGTTTAGTCTTCAATTTTTCTTGTTTTTTTCCTATAGCCTCTATGCTTTGTTTTCTTTCTTCTCTAACTTTCTTCTGTCTTTTATTTTCCCTTCCCTCTACTCTTAAGATTCTGACCTGTTAATTCATTCTAGATATTTTTCTTTATTCAGTTATTCATTTCATTTTTTTGTACCCCACTTCTTTATTCTTATTCCTCTGCACTTCTTACATGAATTAATTATTTATTTTCTTAGGTCTTAAATGGTTGCTCATCTACCTTTTACTCTTATTATTACTATTATCCTTTTTCTCTTCTTACATGTCTCCATTTCTCTGGTAATATTTTTTTTTCAAGGGAACATAGACAACAGCAAGGAAATAGAATAAGAGGAGCAAAGTGTGAAAGAGAAAACTTACCACACACACAGAGAAAGAGCAACTAAACAAAACCCCAGAGTAGAGAGAGAAAGTAATCAACTGAATAAACCCATCAAGATAAAGAGATACCTAAACACCAACAAAACATTAAAAACCATACTAAGAAACAAGAAGACATGGCCCAGTACAATGAACAAACTAAAAACCAGGAGGAGATGGAGAACATGGAACAACCAATCAGAGATTTCCAAACAAATATCATGAACCAACTTAATGAAGTAAAGGAAGAGACTAAGGATATTAAAAAGACACTGGAAGAACATTCTGAAGAAATGGTAAACACAAATAAAATATAATGGACATAATGGAGATGAAAGTCACAACACCAGAAATCAAATTACACTGGAAACACAGAGCAGCAGATTTGAACAGGAAGAGGAAGGAATTAGTGATGTGGAAGACAGTACATCTGAAATCAAATGGATAGTAGAACAGATAGATAAAAAGTTAGAAAAAATCCAGCAGGGACTTAGGGATTTGAAAAGAGCACAAAATGCACAAACATACATGTTATAGGCATCCCGGAGGGAGAAGAGAAGGGAAAGGGGACAGAAGGAGTGTTAGAATAAATAATGGCTGAAAATATCCTAACCCTATTGAGGGGGATAGATGTACAGGTCCAGGAAGTGCAGCACATGTCAAACAGTATAAATTCCAATGGGCCAACTCCAAGACACATACTTGTCAAATTGCCAATACTCAAAATAAAGACAGAATACTGAAAGTACCAAGAGAAAAGGGAAGCATTGCATACAATAAGATTATGTAATGACCTTTCATCTGAAACCATGGAGGCATGAAGGTAGTGGTATGACATAGTCAAGGGGCTAAAAGAAAAAAACAAAAAACAAAAAAAACATCCATCCAAGAATTCTCTATACAGCAAAGCTGGCATTCAAAAATGATGGAGATTGCAAAATACTCACAGATAAACAGAAATTAAGAGAGTATGCCATTAAGAAAACTGTCCCTCAAGAAATAGTAAAGGGAGTTCTGCAGGTTGAAAGGAAAAAACAGGAGACATAGAGTTGGAGAGCGTAAGAAAAAAATTTTAAAACAGAGAATTGTAAACAACATATGACATAACCCCAAAGAAAATATGGCTAATATAAGAAATTCCTCAACAGTAATAACACTGGATGTTAAAGGATTAAATTCACCAGTCAAGAGACACAGATTGAAATAATGGATGAGGAAATATGACCCATCTATATGCTGTGTACAAGAAACCCATCTTAGACCCAGGAAATCAAAACAGCTGAAAGTGAATGGCTGGAAAATAATTTTACAAGTGAACAACATCCAAAAAAGGTGGGAGTAGCTATATTAATATTGGACAAAATAGACTTTAAATGCAAAACTCCTTTAAGAGACAAAGTGGAACACTATATATTAGTAAAAGGGCTAATTTTTAAAGAAGAAAGAACAATAATAAACATTTATGTAACTAACCAGGATACTTCAAAATAAATGAAGCAAACACTGGAAAAGCTAAGTGGAGAAATATATGTCTCTATAACTATAGTGGGGGAATTGAGTACTCCATGGTCACCATTAGACAGAACATCTCAACAGAGAACCAATTAAAATCAAAGACTTTGAATAATACATTAGAGGGTCTGGATCTAATAGACATATGTAGAGCACTACACCCAAATACAGTGGGATATACTATTTTCTTGAGTACAAATAGATCATGTTCAAAGATAGACAACATGCTAGGCCAAAGAACAATTCTCAATGAATTAAGAAAGATTGAAATCATACAAAGTAATTTCTCTGACCACAATGGAATTAACTTGGAAATCAGTAAGGCCAGAGAACCAGATTAGGCACAAAGATATGGAAATTAATTAACACAGTCTTATACAAACAGTGGGTTAAGAAGGAAATTAAAAAAGAAATAACTACATTGAAATGACTGAAAATTACAAGAAAACACATCAAACCCTATGGAATGCGGCAAAAGATGTACTGAGAGAGAAATTCATAGCTCTAAACTCATATATCAAAAAAGAAGCAACAGCTAAAATTGAACAACTAACAGCACACCTAGAGGATTTAGAAAAAGAAAAAGAAAAAAAAACTATCTCTAAAGGAAGAAGAAAAAAGGAAATAACAAAGATGAAAGCAGAACTAAATGTAATAGAAAATGAAAAAGGACAAGAAAACAAATAAACAAACCAAAAGGTGATTCTTTGAGAAGATCAATAAAATTGACAAACCATTATCTGGACTAATGAAGAAAAAAAGAGAAAAGATGAAAATACATAAAATAAAATGAGGAAGGGTATTTAACCACTGACCCACAGTATTATAAGAAGATACTTTGAAAACCTGCATGCCAACAAGAATGATAATTTAGAGGAAATAGACAAATTCCTAGAAACACACAAGCAGGCAATAATGGTGAAAGAATAAATTGATGGACTCAACAGTCCAACCACAAGTAATGAGATGGAAACTGTCATCAAAAACCTCCCAACCAAGGAAAGAACAGGACCAAATGGCTTCATAGGTGAATTCTTCCAAACATTCTGGAAAGAACTAACATCAATCCTGCTTAAACTCTTCCAAAAATTAGAAGAAGGAACATTCCCTAACTTATTCTATGGTGCCAAAATTACCCTAATACCAAAACCAAACAAAGATGCCACAGGAAAGGAAAATTACAGACCAATCTCTCTAAAGAACCTAGATGTTAAAATCCTCACCAAAATACTTGCTATTTGTATTCAACAACACATCAAACAAATTATACACCATGACCAAGTGGATTTCACCCCTTGTATGGAAGGATTTTTCAACATAAGAAAATCAATCAGTGTAATACACCACATAAACAGATCAAAAGAAAAATATCACATGATCATCTCTATAGATTCAGAGAAAGCATTTGACCAAATACAGCACCCTTTCCTGATAAAAATACTGCAAAGGATAGGAATAGAAGGAAACTTCCTCAACATGGTAAAGGGTATATATGAAAAACCCACAGCTAACATTGTATACAATGGTGAAATCCTTAAAGCTTTCCCTCTAACATCAGGAACAAGACAAGGATGCCCACTATCACTGCTCATATTTAACATTGTTTTAGAAGTACCTGCTCAAGCACTTAGGTAAGAAAAAGATATAAAACGCTTCCGAATTGGAAGGGAAGAAATCCAAATTTCACTATTTGCAGATGACATGATCTTTATACGTAGAAAGCATTGAGAAATCTACAGCAAAGCTTCTAGAGATTATAAATGAGTTCAATAAAGTCAAAGGCTAAAAGATCAATGGACAAAATCAGTAACAATTATGTATACCAAAAATGAGCAATCTAAGGGGGAAATAAAGAAAAAAATACCATTTACAATAGCAACTAATAGAATCAAATAATTAAGAATAAATTTAACTAAAGATGTTTTTGACTTATAAATAGAAAACTACACAATGCTGCTAAAGGAAATCAAAGAAGACATTAAATGAAAGAATATTCCCTGTTCTTGAATGGGAACTCTAAACATCATTAAGATATTTTATCAGCCAAAGGGGGTCTGATGCAAAACACTAAAAATCAGTTGATTTTTATAAAGGTATTTATTTGGAGTAGCTTACAGTTGCCAGGCTATAAAACGTAAGTTAATTACCTCATCATAGTCTATTGCCATGTGTTGGAGCAAGGTGACTGCCGACATCTGCCAAGAGTTCAGTCTCCTTAGGTTCCTCTCTCCCCAAGACTTCAGTCTCTTTGGGCTCAGCTCCTCTGCTATTTCTACAAGGTCAGCTCTAGACTATGAGGCTCTCTAGGCTTTGCCTCTCTCCACAAGTTCAGCTGTAAACTATCAGGAGAATGGTTCTGTCTCTCTCCCTGGTGCTTCTGCCATGCTTAATAGCCATCTATATTCCTCTGTGTACTTCTCCTGTGTATTTATTTCCCAGATTACAGCTCAAAACTCAGTATCAGAACTCCAACTCTGTCCTCTGCCATGTCTTTTATCGGTGAGTCTCCACCTACCCAAGGCCCTACTTATGTGGCCCAATCAAAACCCTAATCCTAATTTAATCATACCCAGAGGAACTGATCAGTTTACAAAGATAATCCAATATTTATTTTTGGGAATTTGTAAATACTGCCAAACTACTCCACTCCACCCTCTGAATTCTAAAAAGACATTAAAATATTTTAAAAACCTTATTTCAGTAAAAATACTAAGCACAAAATCATATCTTACTCAATTTAAAGAAAATAGAGTTTGTCTTGGGACAAAATCCCATCTGGATGTAGAACTCTGAGAAGTAAAACAACATTTATCTTTCTCCAATACACAAATGGACAGATAAAGAATAAATATTTTCAGTACCATAAAGAGAAATTTGGAGGGAAATGAGTCATGGGTTCTCTAAAGTTCAGTAAACCCGCAGGATATACTCCATTAGATGTCAAAGTGTGAGAGTCATTCTTAAGATGATGTTTTCTTCTTGCTGGGTCTTATGGGAACCCACCCTTTCCACAGGCTTTCCCAATGGCCATTTTCTTGGTTCCACCCTCATCAAGTATCTGGGTTGTTAACAAGCTCTAGACCTCCACCATCATTGAGGTGATTGCCACAATTTACCCAACATTCGAGTTAGAGTCAAAACCTCCCTCATACAGTGAAGTGAAGACAACATCATCCTTAAACTTTGGCATGGAGGCTCAATCCTCTAAAAGCAACAAATTGACCACTTGGACTTCTTTAGTCAATGGGAGACAGACACATCACTCTCAGACCCATGGGATGCTGACCTTAACTGCCCTAATCCTTGAGGAATGTGCTCTACCCTCTCTGTACCCTGAGACAGCAAAAATATCCCCAAATTTGGGGCAGGACACTCACTCTCTTCAACTACTGGGGCAAATTCACCCTCTCTGTACACATGGGTGAGGTCCCTCTCTTGGTGCAAGGCAATGTCTTAATTTCAGACCTCAGCTTCCATGGGAATCTTAGAGGTCTAATACATAGGTGTGTAAAATAGTAAAAATCTATGAAGACTACACTGTTTCTTGAGCATCAATTTCTTAAGAAGTTCAAATCTAAGCTTAGAAGAAATGTTTCACATGAAGCACGTTCAACCTTCATGGATAAGATTTAGCTAGCTCTTGCCAAGAGACAAGTACTTGAGGTACAGAAGGCATTAGTTTGAAGAATTCACTCTTTTTGTAAACTTCTAGATATCAAAAAAGATTTTAATAGGTAATTGAATTTTCTGAGATGACACTAGCCTCTATTTCTATAACACTTTTCCTGAACTATTTAATCAGTCCTATGAATGTATCCATAAATGTAGGTATTGTAAACAGAATAGCTGTCTCATGACAATTAAGTACATGTTATTTAAGGATGGAAAAAATTAAATTTTAAATTGAATGTGTAAGCTCCATGAGAGTCTCTTTTTCCACACTAGTCAATGATTAACCCTAATTGTAAATGTTTGTAAAAGGTTAATTGTTCAGCATCAAACTTGAATTAAATAATTCCATCGACTAACAGAGGAGGAGAATGTGGAGGATTTAGAAGTTGGGCACTCAGTCATATCCCTGGGAGTCAATAAAGACTGAATGGATTTCTCATATTGAGTTGGTAGTTTTGATATATAATAAAATTACCTTTGAGGTAAAACAAATAATTCTATTAACTGGAAAAAAATGGTTCACAGAGTAATTCAGATATTACAAATATGACATATTTCATTTTACCATACCAAAATAAAACACATTGACTAAGCATTGGGAATCTGTGTAGTTCATGTGGAGGACACAAGTCTTTCTTTATTTCTAATATTCACTTGAAATTCAAATTTTATCATTAATAATTTTGTTATTTCTATTCATTATATTCTTTAAATTTATTTTTATAATTCATTATAATATTTTTTACATCTATTCATTATATTTATTTTTATTATTAAGTATTTCTAGGTGTGTGGATCAATTTTTTTTTCCTTTGGTAACTGTATTAGTCAGCCAAAGGGGTGCTAATGTGAAATACCAAAACTGGGTTGGTCTTTATAAAGGGTATTTATTTGGGGTAGAAGTCCACAGATAACAGGCCATAAAGTGTTGAGTTTCTTCTCTCACCACAGCCCATTGCCACGTGTTGGAGCAAGACAGCTGCTGGCGTTTGCCAGGGTTCAGGCTTCTGGGTTCCTCTCTTGCTGGGGCTGCATTTCTCTCTGGGCTTAGCTCCTGTTTCCTCCACAAGGTCAGCTGTAGACGATCAGGCGAACGGCTTGCTTCTCTTCTCCTGGGACCTTCTTTCCAAAATCAAAACTGCTTCTCAAAAGACTGCTCCAACTGTCCTTTGCCTTGCCTTTTATATTCAATTCCCCACCCACCAAGGGGTGGAGCTCAACACCCTAATCCTAACCTAATCATGCCCAGATTAACAGATCAGTTTACAAGAATGATTCAATTATATTTTTGGAATCCATAATTACATCAAATTGCCACAGTAACATATACATGGCCTAAAATTTACCAGATTAAACACTTTAAAGTGTACATTTCTGTGGAATTAATTACATTCACAATGATGTGTTGCCATCACCACCATCAAATACCAAATTTTCTATTTCCAATGATAGAAATTGTACCAAGTGTGTATTAATTCCCCATTCCCTACCCCAAACTTTCCCCTGCTTATCCTATATTCTAATTTCTAACTTTATGATTTTGCACATTCTAATTATTTCATAATGGTGAATCTATACAATATTTGCACATTTGTGTTTGGCTTTTTCCCAAAATATGATATCATCAATGTGCATTGATATTGCAGCATATATCAGAACCTCATTCTTTTATATATCATTATGATTATAACACATTTTATTTATCAGCCTTCAGTTAATGGACTCTTGGGTTGCTTCCATCTTTTGTCCATTGTGAATAATACAATGGAAATATTGGTGTAGATTAGCTGTGTAATTCCTTGTATCCAATTATTCATTATATACTTGGAAGTGATGATGCCGGGACAAATGTTAAAATATTTACACAGCAGCTGCTCAATTTTACTTCCCCCAAAATTTTACTTTCCCAAAAACAATACTTGAGATGTTATTTCTCAATATCTTCTCCAAAACATGTTATTTTCCAGTGACGTTTCAATGTGCAAATAATTTATATCTTTGTATAGATGTATTTCTAAATATTTGATTAATTTTTTACTAATGTAAATTTATTTATTTATTGAATTACTCTTAGATTGTTTGTTACTAATGTATAGATACAACACTGATTTTTGTCCATTAACCCTGTACATTGTAAATTTGCTGAATTCATTTATTAGCTCTAATAGGCTAGTAATGGATTTTTCAGGATATTCTATATATGGGACCCTGTCATTTGCAGATAGGGAATGCTTACTTTTTCCTTTCCATTTTGGTTGACCTTTATTTCTTTGGCTTGCCTAATTGCTCTGGCAATAACTACTGGAAAGTGTTGAATAACTGTGGGGATACTGGCATTCTACTCTTATTTCTGATCGTAGAGGGAAATCTTCCAGTCTTGAAAAATGAGTATGACTGATTCTTTATTCAACATTCTCTAATCTACAGTTGAAACCCTCTGAGAAGTTTTAATTCAGTTACTGTGATTTTCAATTCCTGTTTTTCTGTTTGATTCATATTTATGTAATCTCTGTCTTTGTTGGGATACTCCTTTTGTTCATTTAGCATTTTCCTAGTATCCTTTCATTCTTTCCTTCATGTTTTTTGAATATAATTTTTTAAAGGATTTGCTGGTATCTACAAAGACGTGTCTTCTTCTTTGTTTCTTTTTCTTATCTTCTTCCTTTGGATGGGCTATATGTCATATCATTTTCTTATCTTTAACCTTTTCTCACACTGTATATTTAATGTTTTAACATGTTACCTCTGGAATTTAATGCCTGATTTGGCTGCCCTTTTAGTTGGTATCCAGCTACTGGTATGACACAGATCTCCTTGAGCACCAGAACCAAAATAAATCAATGGGAAAAACAAACAAACAAACAAACAAACAAACAAACAAAAACCACTACCTTTCACAGCTTTTGCAAATTGGCTCTGTGTTGTCAGGTGTTCTCCATCAGACTTTAGCACTCTTCCCATGCTCAGCCATTTGCAAATACATGGGATTCTTTTAGTCTTTCCTGGTCCAGTTTCTTGTCCTGGGCATGTGCTGTCAGACTTAGAAATTTTCCTGAATCTGAATATCCTAACTTTTCTCCATGGAATAGAGTTCATCCACCCCTTTCCAAGCACTCTAAGGTATGTTTTGAAAGGCTAATCTTTTCCCTGTTCCCTTCTATTTGACTGAGTTTTCCACTTAGCTCTGTATAAACTGCTTCTGTACACAGGACAATCTTTGGGGGGCGAGCCATCATAAATGTCCTGGTTCAGTATTTCATCCTGCTGGCCCATAAATTGACATAAACCTATGTGCACCTCCATATGTGCATAGGAGATTTAATATTATTTAATAATGTTATTTAATATTTATACTGTTTACTGTAACTATTAACAACAAAGAAATAGTATTATATTCAGATGAACACTAATTAATTGTTTATATCTTGAAGTCTTTATGATAAAGACAATTGATATTTGAAAATTATGTTGAAATGAATATATGTATAAAAGTAAAAGGAAAGATGGATTGATGCATTTATATATCCTAAAACAAGTATAGCAAGGTACTTACAATACATGAGTTAAAGCAATTTATATACACGTAAACTCTATAATTATTTCATCTTTAACATATGTAAATTTTAATTCCTGAAACAAGCTGTTCAAATAGATATTGAACTTCTTAAAGAAATACAAACCCTCCAAAATTTTAAGAGATTTGCAATGATTTTCAATGGAATGAAGAGCAATGTTTATGGTACATTTAAGGTATAATAAAAAATTCTGTTTAACATGCTTTATAACACAATGCTGAATTTCTCTTTGGAATATTGTAACATTTAAAAAAATATCCATATTGGTATTTTAAAACAAAAAGAATTGTAAATATTTTCATTAAAATGTTTTCTAAAGGAAAAATATAAGATTTAAATCTGCATTTTTCAATAGCATAAGTCAAAAAAGACTCTGATGAAAATATCTTTGGAAAATACATAATCACTTGGCAAATTTCTCATTTGATGGTGGCAATACAGTGTCCTGAGTAAGGAATGGCAAGATCTGGAAGTAAGAAAATAGAGAAAATTGTGGAAAGAATATCAAAACTAAATACTAACTTTATATTTGTAGAAAGACATGTTCTCCCATTTGAAATGACATATGGAAAATTATTTAAAAGTCCTACAAAATTGATAATGAAAATGCTGACATAAAATTTAAAATGGTAAAGAGAATATCATATCCAGGAAAATATGAACAGTTTGAGGGCCAAAACTGTCAGCTTTTTCAATTATTTGCTTTCCTAATAACCACTTTTACTTTCTGAGAAAACTACATGAAGGGAATGACTCTGAGAGGCACATTTCAAAGATTGGCAAAGGGAAGAATAAGCCTTAAGGAAGTTTTAAAAAGGGCATAAAATGTTATATTACAAATTAGAAAAAGAGTTTAGGAAAATATGCAAGGTAGTTGGTGGAAAAAATGGAATTTGATAGAAGAGATAGTATGTACAAAAATTTAGGTATTTCAGAAATAAATTAGCAATTTTATAATATTTCTATAAAAACAAATGTTATAAAATACAATATCGCATAAACACATTGTATTTTTCTACAAGTATAAATGCATGCATTACGAGCAAGAAATGCAGTTTTTTTATTGTTGGCCATTGAGACTATGACATTTTTATTATGCTGCATTTAATGCAAGATATACAGTTGCCTGTAAAGAAGAGGGAAATGTCATTAATGCACTAAATTCTGTTAACAGTTTAAAAATTGTCTCATTCCATGTCTTTTCATTTCCAAGACTCAAATTTTACTTTCTCCATTATGGAGATTGTGGATACAATGTCCTAAAGCTTCTGGAACAAACAAAGTTTATCGTGCTCAATAGTTGAGTAGAAATTCCTGGTGAACTGTTGATAGTACTGAAAGATTTTTCCAAACTATGGAGGAGCAATACATTATATGTCAAAAGCCGGCCCCTTGGTCAGATTTTACCATGTCAGTAATCCATACAGTGATTGCTGCTTCTTGTTTTGACACATTCAAATTTATGTTTCCTAATTCCTATCAGAATTTGAAGGTGATATTTCTAATCTGAGACATAGAGATCAACAATATTTAAAGCCTTAACTGTAATATGTTAAAGTAGGAAAAAGTTGGAAAATAAGTATTCAGGATGAAAATAAATTCTCTGGAATTCTCTGATGTAGAACCTGAGTTCGTCTGAGGATCAGAAAACTGAAATTCACCCACATTCCATATATTGGTTTACCTATTCTTGAGTAAATATATCTTTTTTAAATATGTTTGTGTGAAATGCCATTATCCAATAAAATTCAATAGAATTTTAGTTTAAGATAAATGCATTGGTATGTTAGTCAATACACCACAAAATAATAGTAAAAAACAAAAAAGTCAAACATCAATAAAGAAGACAGAAAGTAATCGTGAATTGATCTTAATACATTTTGTAAGACAATATATGAAAATTGGTGTCTAATGAATTGGGAAGAAAGCCTTAAGTGATAATATATAGAAGCAGAATGACGGATAGATACGATTGGGCACATTAAAAATCAGAAATTTGGGTGATGAATGTGGCTCAAATGGTTGGGCATTTGTCTCCCACAGGGAGGGACCTGGGTTCAATTCCCAGGACCTCCCAGTAAAAATTAAAATAAAAAAAATCAGAAATTTGGAGCATATAAGAGAGAGACAGAAAATTAATACTTCTCCTGCAATACTGAAGTTTTGATTAAAGAATTGTAACTCACTTAGAGTCATCCTATTAAAACCAGTAGTGAAAAACAGCCAGACATGGGAAAGCTTAAAAATATCTTAGGTGATTCTCTGGTTATTTAGATACTGAATAATTTATCAGTGAAAGGTTTTGAGGATTTTACCAAGAAGCTAAGAGGCCTGCTATGTGGCAGTGAGAGGACTCCTGCAAATTGATGTCAGTTTCATAGAACCTACTCCCTAATTAGCTCCAAAACACAGAAATCATAGGAGATTTTTAATTGACCCATTTACAATTTTAACAGAAATCTCTAGAATACACTGGAGTGCCAACTGTAGATGTTGAATGAGAAAGAACATAATACATTATTTTAAGTGACTTTAAATTTACTGAGACAATTAAAGGGAGTATGGGACATTTTAAAACCTGTATTTAATACACACAAAGAGAATTTATGAATTTGCACCTATATGTCACTGTGACAAAAATAGCTTGTGGATCAAAGAGACAAAAATTTTGAGTGAAATTATTTATGTGTATATACACAATTTCAAGCACAAAAATATATTTTGGAGCATATAAAAGATCTGAGGAACATTTTTTATTTAATGTAACTCAAATACAAATATGTATTTTGGAAAATATAGAATAAATATATGTTCACCCTAATAATGAGAATAAAATAATTATTTTATATCTATCTATATTACTATAGTTTAATTTATGTAGCTAGTTTGGTATCTTCCACTCCAAACATTTATTAAATGTTTATAATGAAATGGCATGAATGTGGTTTCAGTGGCTTGGGAAATAAAATGTGTTCATCAATAGTATGTCAGATGATGAAAAATTAAATGCCCCCCTCCCCAAGTCAGTGTGGGGAAAGTAAAAGAAAAGTGAATCTGCAAAACAGTTATAACAATGCTACCATCCACATACTAAAAGGTTTTAATATGGGGTGAGAAAAGGGGAAGGAGGTTGGGTAAATGAGAGCCTCTGTACTCTGTATGTGACTTTGTTGTGGCTTAAAACTTCTTTGAAAATTAAATGAAAATTTGGGAAACACTGGGGAGTGAAAGGGGAAGGTGCCACGGTACAGACTGGACACCTAATAATGCAGTGATAAAAGGAAAAATGTTTTAAAATTTTTTTAAAAATTCCATTTTTGTAATATCCCAATCCTTTAATTTTATTTTATTTTTAGTATTTTTTTTAAGTTTCCATGTATTTTATGTCTTACATTTAAACTTATCATTACATTTAAATTTATTATTATTTCATTTTCCTATTAATTGTATTTGGCTATTATATGGGCTTCATCTTCAAGGAAGGTTTAGATCACAGAAGGGTTACAAAGGGGACAGAAGAAGATCATTGGTGGGAGATGTCTGGGATGGGGGTTTTGTGGGAGGAAGTTTACCTGAATATACATGAAAGATATATAAAATAAAATGATCAAGCATTGGGCATGGTCACAGTGGGTGGAGATTCACTCAATAAATGAAAGAATACTGAATTCCCAGCTTGGAGAGCTCTGCCACATTCTCCAAAGGAGCAGCAACAGTCCCCCAAGTGCAGGGGCAGTGTCTGGCAAAGGAGGATGGTCCACTAATGTATCCTTGTTATTGATGACTAACCTTAGGAATCTTTGCTCTTGTAATTGAAACTTAGCCTACTGTTATGGGGGCCTAAGGGTTGCCACCTTAGTGCTCAAATGTGGCCTCTCTCTAAGCCAAACTCAGCATATTGAATGCATTACTTTGCCCCAGCATGGGCCATGACTCCCAGGGATGAGCCTCCCTGACAACAAGGGACTAATACCAAGTGTCAACTGGCAATACAACTGTAAAAAGACCTTGAATAAAAGGGGCAAAAGGTAAAGACAAATGAGTTCATATGGCTAAGAAACTTCAAAGAGAGTCAGGAGGTCATCCCAGAGGTAATGTTACACACACCTCAGTAGGACATCATAGAACACCAAAGTGGATATCACCTACACAGAGGGGCTCCTGAGGGCTCTGGAGTCACCCAGGTCCTACATAAGGGGGGGTAGCCGCAGAGACTGATGCCTTATCAGTGGGCTCTACTTTGGAATCTGTACTCCTGAGAGTGACAGATTTGGACTCAAATAAGTCCTCCCTGCACATGGTCCATCAGTCCCTTCTATTCAAACCTATATGTGGTGCTGGAGTTTGTAGGTGTACTTCCAGAGACTAGAGTCTTTGGCCTGCTGATGCACCAGCTGTGCCTGGAATCTCAGTGGAGCTGCAACTCCTACTCTACAGCTCAATGGACTCACCCAAGTCACCTGGCGAGGAGATGATGTTGGACAACATCCATCCCAGGGAATGGAAAGAATCTGCAGCTGCAGGCAGGAAAATCCCATCCATCTTATCCATGGGATATAAGCCCCCTCTCACTTGGAGGTGGAGTGGACATCACCATCCCAGACTTCTCAGGATTGGGGAAGAGCTATGGACTAGAGTGGACTTACCAGTATTCTGTTGTAGACATACTGTGATTCAAGCAGCCAAAGAAATTACAACATTGAAGTGGAGCCAGTGGCCACTGGACACTTTCAGGGCAGGGAGAGGGAAAAGCAGTTGTAATACAGGGGCTTTTTTGGGACACGGGAATTATCCTGAGTGACATTACAACGACAGATATAGGCCATTTTACATTAACATATAACGTGCAGAACTGTGTGGGAGAGAGTGTGGTCTACAACGTGAACTATGGTCCATGCTTCGTGGCAAAGCCCCAGGATGTATATATCCATTGCAGCTGATGTGTTACACTAATGAAAGATGTTTATGTGGGAGGTTATGGGAGGTGTGGGAGGTGAGGAACATGGGAATTCCTGTAATTTTTGTGTAATATTTATGTAATCTAAGCATTCTTTTAAAATATAATAAATAAACAAACTGAAAAAAAAAAGAAAAGTGATTGATGATCCAAAAATTACAAAATAAATTCCTATGAAAAAATCTTCAGAGAAAAAAAAATAAGTTTCATGACTAATAGAGCCTGACTCATGCCATGTGAATCAATTAAAAACACACAGTTAGAAATATGAGTAAGAACATCAGAAATCCATAAAATAAAATATAAAATTGTAGATAGAAAATTGGCAGAAGAATCAGAATTGTAAGTTTTTATCAGGATTCTGGAGAATAAAAACTAATGAATACATATTCAAGTATCTGCAAAAGGCCTGTGTAATAATGCTACATATGATCTAAATTTAAATATATATCTAGACAGGGAACAAATTAAAGTCATATTGCCTAGGCAAAAACCCATAAATGTAACTCACAAACTCTGTAATTGTTTTAGCTGAATCTAAACTTTGGCAGCAATTTTCCCAGGAAACATTTGGAGAGATAACCCACTTGGAAAATATCAGTTAACATTTGCATAATGAAATCCTCATTCATCACAATACTGAAAATATAATAATACATTCTGGGCATTGGAAAACTATGAATGTACTTCAGAATTTTACTGGGTTTATTACTTTTTGCAAAATAAGGTTTTTTTATATTCCTCCACTACTTGCCTTTATCTATCATTTATCTATCTATCTATCTATCTATCTATCTATCTATCTATCTATCTGTCTGTCTGTCTGTCTGTCTGTCTGTCTGTCTGTCTATCCATCCACAAAATATTTTTCCTTAGTGAAACACAAGATCTGAATTTTGTTCAGATGCTAGTTCTAATCATAAAATATATTTTTAAATATATAAAAATATCTAATGATATTTATTTGTTGAAATAGAAACAGAATATTTTCAGGAGATAGCAGCTTTTGTTAAGTGAAATATAAAAGGAACAAGCTCTGTTACATGGTATTGAGGGGACCAAATCAAATTTTGTCCAGCTCCATTCCTTCATATCATTAAACAAATGCTCACCAGAAATTTATCAACAATGAATGAAGTTTCTAAGTGGCTTTCACTTGGCTCTATCCAATTTTAAACAAATATCTCAAAATTACTAAGCATTGGAAAGAAACATATTTTAAATGGCTCCAAATGCACCTGTAGTTAATATACTCAAATAGATAAAATATGATATAGCATTTGTATTTTGCTATCAGAAAATGCATCACAGACTTAAGACTGTTACACCTGAGGGATATATTCCGAAGGGAATTATGTATGTGCATATACATAATTTTAATCATTAAAATACCATTTAAGTTAGCTTGGAAAAATTTCATCATTCCCTGTAACACACAATTAAAAAATACATACATAGAAAATTAGGAATTTAAATATTACAATTAATAAAACTAGAAAAATTATCCAGGTTAGAAATATATTTTTTATTGATTTTGTTTACTTCTTTAAGGATATATTAATTAAAACACATATTTAAAAATACCAGTATAGAGCTTCAGAAATTCATAAAATAAAACATCAAATTTTAGAGAGAAAATTAAACGGAAGAAATAAAACATAGTTGTGGGTTTTTTTTGGGGGGGCGTGGTTTACTAGATGTAGGTTGAAGATAAATACATATTAGTTATTTAATGCCAAAACTTTTCTAGATAAGATACTCAAGTACAAAGGCAACTTTTATGGGATTAATTTCTGAGTTATAAAATAGCAAATTGATGTAATCTTCAGAATGCTGGCTTAGCCTGTGAGTATCAGATAAAAAAAAAAAAATTCCATATTGAGAGGATAAATGTTTATACATATTTTTGTTGGAAAAAGAGTATCATATAATATAAGCAATATCATTATTCTGCAAAAAAAAATCAAATTCCATATTTTGTGATATTTCTTTCCATAGGGCAAAAGGAGAAACACTCTAAGAGATGTCAACCCAATCCATTATGGTGTCATTAAAAAATAGATGACTTTTGAAATAGGTAACTGATAGCATCTCTCCCAGCTGTGTGATCAGAGCTGCTTGGAGGAGAGATGACAACTAGCTACCTAACCCATTGCCTAACCCAAATTAAATTAAAATTCACACAGGTCTTATTGAAATTTGTGGTAGACCTGAACAGCATTTTTTACATTCTATTTGTTATTCACAATGTATCTGTGTTTATTTATGTAATAGCAACATTTTTTTTTACATAACACATGAACCCCCAGGTAGTGCTGTCAGAATGTCTGGCACTCTTGGATTACAGCGGGCAATGGATACTGCATTGTCTTCTTAGTGTTGTAGTAGTCCCAATAAATTATGTGTAAAATTAAATCCCCTTTTTATATTATTAATCATGACATATACAGCCTCTTTAAATATTTGTATGCCAATTCTGGGGATCAGAATATGTACTGCCTAGTAGAAAATTCTAGTGCATCTCAAGGAAGGATTTTATTTTCTGTGCAACAACTGTGATTTGTAAATGAGTCAAGACTGAGGATTTTAGGAAGTATTATGTTTTTTTTTTCCTCCTTGAGTGATATCGGGAAGCACTTATCCTAAGCCAAATTGACCCCACCATTGTGGGGCAAATATCTTATATAAATGTTTTCCACAGATAATAAAGAGTCCAGTTTCCCTTAATGCCAGGGGAACTGCAGAGCTCTTGAACACTTGTTAAGTGATAAGTAAATGTATTCATCTTTCTCTAATTTCAGAAATTAAAATGAGTTCATAGTTCTCTTAAAACATTTTAATATTTTACAACATTTCCTTACAATGTTATTGGCAAAATACTAAGAAATATTTTTAATTAAAAGTATCTTAATGGGAAAAAAATACTCTAATTTTTAAGTAAAATATCTGGCAATGTTGTGGACAGGATGTAGCTTAAGTGGTTGAGGACCTGCTTCCTATGCACAAGGTTTCAGATTCAATCTCAATACCTCCTAAAAATAAAACAAATGAACAAATGAAAGAAAAAACTCTTATTGAGGTGTGTATGTAGCTCATTCATTGAGCTTCCCATTTATGAGGTCCCTGTACCTCCTAATATATATATATGGCAAATATTTAAATATTTGGAAATAAAAATTGAGTAAATATACAAAAAAGAATTATAAGAATAAATATTTTATTTTAAAAGTTTTGTCAAGATGTTATCCATGTATTCAATATAATACTAATTCTATCATGATATATATATATGCATATATATATATTCCTAATTTATATACCCATGGAAAGTCTGAGTCAGTGATGCTGGTTTGCACTAAAACACCTTTGGTTTTAAGACTACTATGGCCAATAATGAAAGCTACATTGTTTTTGGGGATAGACCCTTTAATTCCTGTCCTTATCTTTTGTATACCCAGTGAAAGAGTGATAAGCTTAGTTTCATCTGAGGGAAGATTGACAGCTGCAATGCCTTTGGTAGCTGCTTTTAGCTCTGTTACATGCCGGAGGCAGCTGCTCCATTGCTGACCAGGTAGATTTTGAGCTAGGCTGGGAAATGTGCTCATATTGTTTGGCTGAGGTCCTTAAGTGAAGCCCGCTTGGAAGTTTCCCAACTTCTTAATGAGTCTCCCATTCTTATGGTATCTAGAAAGGCATTCATTGGCCCAGTGTAACCTTTTCTGGCATATCCAGCACACAGGAGCTTTTATTGATCTATTATTGCCGCTAGATGGAGCTTGCACACTAGTTTTGGCTTGGTAATCTTTCTTCATATGATGTGGTTTCCCACATTTAAAGCAATTTAAATTATTAACCATAGGACTATGCCCCTTTATAGCAGCTGCAAGAAGGTTCATGTTATATGTATACACCCAATGTCTTGGCATGCCTTTATAAAATCCTGTAAAGTGCCTCCATTTGCCTTTGTCAGATATAAAGCCTTTTTACACTCACTGTTGGCATTATCGAAAGCTAACATCTGAATAAGCATTTCTCTAAGATCAGATTGAGTTATTGTTTTCTTGACTATGTCTGCCATCCTCACTACAAATTCAACATAGGGTTCAGTATTTCCTTGAAAATCTTTTGAAAATGATTGTAAAGCATGTCCCAGGGTGGAGATTCATTGCCAGGCAGCTAGCCAGCACAATCAAACTTGTACAATGGCAATATCATCATATTGAGCTTGGCAGGGAACCCCAACCCATTGACCTATTCCTAATATTTGTTTAGCAGTAATAGCACTGGTGGATTTTGCTGCTGATTTTGTCATGCTACAATATTACCTTCATCAGTCCACCAAGTTTTAAATTATAAATGTTCTTCTGAATTAAGAGCAGCTAGAGCTAACAAATCGCAATCCCAGGGTATCAATCTGTCTGCTTGTGCCATTCCTTGTACCAATCCTTGAGTATAAGGATAATTTACACCATATTGAGTACATGCTTGTTTTAATTCTTTGGTAGTTTAAAAAGGAATAGAATCATGCTCAAATTGTACAACCCCTTAGGGATTTTGAGCATCTACTGGAATTTGAGTTACTGTTACTGGAAAAGCAGAAAAAAGTTGTATAGCCTCTGAATCTCTTTCTATACATCCCTGTGCTATGCTTTTCTTAACTGAAGGGGGATGGTGCTGGTAGAAAAACAGAAAGTTTTGGAAGGTCATCAAATGTCATGAAAAATGGATCAGTAGATACCTTAGGAGGCTCACATGTGGGTTCAAAAGACAATAAGTCATCTTTTGGAGCAGACGGCATAATGACCACTGGAAAAGTTCCATAAATTCCCTTTTTCTTTTCTTCCCTTTTATTAGACATGAGTTTATCTGTTTTGGGCTGTTCATTAATTTTTTCATATATATTTTCATTAAAATCAACATCAGCTTGTTCTTCTATCGGTGCAGTGACAGCAGTATCCTGTTTATTATCTTCATTTTCATGTGATTGTAATGGTTCAAGAGCAACAGAAATAAGACTATACAAAGACCATACATGCATGGGAATTATATCTCCCTTTTGATAAGCCCTTTTTAAAGCTTTCATGACTAACTTCCATTGTTTCAGTTTAAAATATCCCACCCTTGCTGCTGAAACCAATAACAATGTTTCTGTAGAAGAGAAAAAAGTTCTTCAAAAGCCGAGTATTTAATAGGTACACTGGAGTTTTTTAATAACTTTTTTAACACTATAGAGTACTCTTCAAAGTTTGACTGCTGATTCCCCATTTCCCTGATGATCCCAAGGATGTAACTTACCTTTTTTCTTTTTCTTTAAAATTGTTCATCAGGAGCTCCTTGGTCCTCTGCGCACTGCCTGAAAGAAAAATCGCATTTTCATGTCCCTGTTCAGGTGCCAAATGTTGATGTTCAGGAACTGAGTCTGTGAAAATGGTGCCACAGATGAGAAAAGATTAGACAGAGACAAGAGATAGCTGGGGTCAGGGGACCCTCCATTGAAAAGGAGGAGAGTGACACTGCATAAAACATTATGGCTTTTATTTAGCTTTAGAACAAAGAAAATACATGTGTGCATGTGCAAGGTAATAGATACATGATGGTTTACACTTTACTCAAGTCAGCATGTTTTAAGGGTTAATAGTTCATTTCTCTTTATCTTCCTGCACATAGCAGACCTTGCAAATCATTGTTTGACATATACCAGACACTCTCTTTGAAGCACAGAATATTTCTCCACCAGGCTCCTACCAGATCTTATCTCAGTGTCTTGAGATTAGAGAGGCCTGTCTCCTATATACCAAGGCAGCCTGCTTTATGTCAGTTGTCATAGCCTTTAATTGAACTCCATCAAAATTTTACCTTTGATTGGTCTATTGTTTTGAAAAATCACATTATTGACTTTTGTTTTAGTGTCAATTCATATGTGGTGTCACAAGTTTAATGCTGTGAATAACTAAATAGTACAAAATCTGTTTTCACCCTTGTGTCTGAGTTCTTCATTCCTCATTGACCTTTCTGTTTCTCCCAAGTAATCTCTTGAGATCACCCTTTATGTCCTTGTTTCTCAATGTCTAGTTGAGGGAGTTGAGAGTGGGCATCACCACAGTATAGAAAAGAGTCAGGAATTTCCTTCCCTTCACAGCAAAATGGCTCTGGGGCTGGATGTAGGCTGTGGTGACAGTGCAGCAAAAGATGAAGACAACCCCCAGTTGGGAGGAGCAGGTACAGAAGGACTTGCGCCTTCCCTCCTTGGGTTGTATGGCCAGCACTGCATGGGCAATGAAACCATAGGAGACAAGAATGAGCACCAAGGGCAGCATCAGGAAAATGGTCCCAGTCACTGAGATCTGGAGTTCATTGACAAGAGTGTCTCCACAAGCCTGGCAGATCAGCAGGGACTTCAAATATAAAGTCATCCACCCGGCAGTGCTGGCAGAAGGGCAGCATCATTGTGGTAGGGGAATGTACCAAGGTGCAAAGGACCCCGCTACCCCAGACAAGGTCCAGCAACTTCTCACAAAGCTGTCGGTGCATAATGACAGCATAATGCAGAGTTTGACACATGGCTACATAGTGGTAGAAGGACATGACTAGCAACAGGACACACTCGGCAGCACCCAGTCCCAGAATGATGTAGAGTTGACCTGTGCACCCCATGTAGCTGATTGTCTTGTCTGGGTCCCAATGGTTAACCAGCATCTGAAGAATGTAGCTAGTGGTAAAGCAGAGATCAAGGAGGGAGAGTTGGCTGAGGAAGAAGTACATAGGGGTGTTTAGATGAGAGTCTATGCAGGACACGATTATGATGGTGATGTTGCCCATGAGGGTGACAGTGTAAAAGATGGACACAGCTACAAAGAGGGTCATTTCCAGCTTGGGGCTATCTGGGAAGCCCAGAAGGATGAAGCTTTCAGGGGTGGTATCATTAGCTATGTTCATCTAGTACATCTCTCAAATTGAGAAAAACAACAAATCAGGAAGTAGGAGAAAGTACTTTTTACTTAAGTAAAATTGCCTATGATATCTTCATATTATCTCTAACTTATTATGGACATTTTTCCCATGTCATCCCTTTTTGAACACTTTCACTTGTTAATTTCTTTAGATATGGACTATTTTAGCAGATGCTATAATTTTGTAGCAAACTGCTAGGTGAATATTCAAAACTAACTCTTGCCATTCTTTTGGCAAAGGCATTACTTTCACTTTTTACCTTTTCCTTTAGAATCTAGGCTGTTTCCTTCTGCTTAAATTATTTTAGGTTAACATTTCCATTTTCTAGCTCCATAAAAAAGAACCTATTCTGGACTCAAACTGAGGCATGCCCATTGATTTCCTAATGAGCAGAAATGTCTTTCTAATGTTGGGCCACTGGGAGAAATTTCCACTCAACCAACTCGATTTCATGAGTTGATGCCATACTTTATGAAACTGTATATTTTAGTGGTATTCTATTTATTATTGGTTTGAAGTAGCCATTTAGCTGGTCTTTTTCCACAACTGAAAAAGCCCAGTCTAGTTGATCTCACATCTAGGAAATATTAATTTACTAAATATGCTTGTATCATTTTGTCCTCAGTCTGTGGAGTTGTCTGTGTTTTCCTAGTATTATATGTCTGTGTATCTCAAACATTTTATGCAGGTGAAAATTAAAATTACCTCAGTGATATTTTCAATCTGCAGATTTAGCCCTGCTAGCTTTGGTACTTCTTTGGTGGACTATTACTTCTTGTGAGACTGTCTACAGGAATAGGGTGCTGCTACTCCTGGTTATTACTGATGGTCATGTTTGTGTGATTAGGGCTTAGAATAAATAGCAGGATACTACTCTTTGCATCCAAAATCTTTGCTCTGTAAACAGTACTGAGCTGTGCAAGGGGGTAAGCTCTTGACCACCTGAACATGAGGTACTGTCTTTTGGTTTCTCAGGAAGTTGGTCCCTACACTTGTCTTTCATGCCCTATCTTTCTACTCAATCCAGTCGAGAGAGAACATTTAAAATACTAGTCAAGGCCTCAACTACAGGAAGTAGCAGTTACAGGTGGTAGAAAAAAATAATGAATCCAGGTACAAGCTTGCTTAGCTATGGCACATTTATGAAAAAGAAGAGTAAAACAAAAAGATGTAAATTAACATAAGGGAAAAGTCTCACATAGACTTCGTGTAAATTGTACTATTAAGTTGGGCAAGAAGTATGTCTATATTGGACATTTTGGACATTATGGAATAGGATCATGTCATAAAGGAGGAACAGAAACCGAGAACAGAAACCTCCCTACTCCCTGTTGAACATACACTCTAAGTCCATCCCTAAACTTTCCTTTCTGTTGTTGGCAGGGCTCCTTGCCCTCTTACTTGCCACTGCTCACTTGCTCACATTGCTTTCCTTTCCAATTTCTATTATTCTGGACTTCACATACATCTTCTCAACAGAGATCCATTTTGTTATTCCTCTTTCATTTCAGGCCATTCTTTTATAGGCTTTCTTCTCATGATGCAGATTTAAAATAATTAGTTGTCAATCATCATTAGTACCCTCGATTTCATCAAAATCAAATCCATGACCTCTGATTCCTCCCCAACCTGTGACTCATCAACTAGCCACATGGTCTGCTGACAACTCTCCTAACATGTCCACATGTGAGTGCACCCACCGGAATGACGCTTCTTCAGATCAACTTCAATCCCTTCAACTGCATCAACATTGCATGTGATCAATATGTCATCAAGGTGTCTGCCACCTCTGAAGACTTAAAGAAATTAGTTTTACATCAATTACTTGCAATTTAGAAAATGCTATCTTAGGCCGCTACCTAATGCTTTAATATATTTAAGTATTCTCTTTCCTACTACATTTAAATACTTGGATTGCCAAAAATTTTCTTTGTTTACATTACCCAAGCATGCTTCACATAGTTATGTAATTGTTATTAATATTAAATAATTTTAAAAATAAATGCACCATATCCATTCAGACTTTTATTCATTCACTTACACACTTGACTGTATTTTCATTCCAATCTGTTATTCTCTTAAAAATTGGCTACTTTATATGATGATATACCATGCCTGATATTGAAAACTCCAAACAATAAAATTTTTTGTCCTCATTATCTGCCAATATTGATTTTTCAGGCTTCTGAAAACACAGAGATCCCTAACTTTGAATAGGGGAAATATACATGCTGGTCTTGATCACTTTAAATAAAAGGGATGGAATATATTTATATGTGAGTTTCATTTACTTAGAGTAAGTATATTCCTTTATTTATTTCAGCATCTCCCAAAGTGACTTGCAGAGGTAGAGCACTCACTAAATATTTATTTGCAGCTTTTTTCACATCATTGCCATCTCTGAATATAATTTTTTTTTCCGTAAAGCAGATGTGATAGTAGTATACCTGTGCATTTACTTCTCAGCAATAACAGTGAGTATTAAAACCCATAACAGTTAAATTATCACTCATTATCTATGAGTTTCTCTTGACTTTTCAGCTGATATAACTGGATTCCAGGTTATTCTCCCAAATCCCTAGTTAATCATGGTGCATTTCTGTAATAATATTATCCTTTTAGAAGTGGTTCATGCTTTGTTCATGTTCTCACCACT